>JAQBSW010000073.1:0-316266 GCA_029291075.1 Eudiplozoon nipponicum | reverse complement strand
CTTTTCAGATGATGTAATTTTTGGCCTCAGTTGATGGGTTCTCACTTGTCCCTTCTCCTTTAAGCCTTCAATTAGCTGATTGTCTGAAAGCGCTTTAGGATCAAGATCCGCCATTGATCTTTCACCTATATTTCGAGACGTTATTTCCAGTCTCATCTTCAGGGTTGACACAATACGCACAGGAGTAAAACACAACTTGTGGCAAATGTGGTATCCTCATTCAAGACAGATATATTTATATATATTTTATTTTAATTGTCTTCCTAATATCCGGTCTTATACCTAGTCTCTAATACTCAAATGTATACAAAAACTTATCCCTGTCCCCCTCTGCGCACACATCTACCTATAAACATGTGTATTTTAACTATAAGCACACCTAATGGATTGACATACACGCCTATCAATGATGTCTATATTTTAATTGCTGTACCGGACGCATAGAAAGATCAACAAATTTTGAATTCTATATTGCTGTAATCCTCACCTGCCCCCCAGTTCACCTAATTTCATCCAGCTTGCAATCGGTTATATACAGAGAGATTAAAAAACTATTGAAACTCTATAGAGTATTATTCTATCATTTTGACAAGACCGAATACGGAAGTTACACTAACTAAATCGTTTTTCCGCTCAGTACACATTTATACTCAGATCCTATATGAATTAGTTTCTGTATTAAAATATCGTATATATCTATATATATAGATAAACATATAAGCAACTATGTGGGTTACTCCCACATCTTTTATAAATATCTATATATCTAAATATAACTATACCTACGTGTATACACTATATATATATCAGCAATCTTTTATATTTTAATTTTATTTTTACTTATATATTTGTACCCACATCTTATAAAATATCCATTTATACATATGTCCACACGCTATCTATGTATATATATAGATAAGCATATAAGCAACTATGTGGGTTCATCCCACATCTTTTATAAATATCTATATATTCATCATATATATATATATATATATATATACGTGTATATACCATATATATAATATGAATCTCATACAAGCAACACTGTGAGTCCCTCAACGGATAAATTATATCAGTAAAACACTTTTTATATATCTATTTTATTGTCTATCTATATACTTCTATATATATATGTAGATATATGTATCTATAAGCAGTTGAAATAGGTTCTTTGAAATTCAACCACTTACAATTTATATGTATATATAAATATCAAAGCATATCTATCTTCCCGTCTACACCTCATATATATATATGTATATATATATACATAATGCCTATCTCAATTCACAAAAGCAACCATGTGAGCTTTTCCCACCTTATATATAAAATCTAAATATTCTTCTACATATATATTGTGAATATCTAAATAAGCATTTAAGCAACCATGTGAGTTCACCCCACATCTTATATGAATATTTAGAATCATCCATATATATGTATTTGCGAAATATAGATGCCCATATTTGTTAAATATATTTAGATAAATATATAAGCAACAACGTGAAATTCTCTCACATCTTATATAAATTGAAATGTTCATCATATATATACATATATAACTATAGCCATATTACCGCCCTCTAACTCCATCTAATTCGTTCTGTTTTTTCCCCTTTCATAGTCGTGGTCTCTTATTTAGATTTATTGTTAGCTCTGATTCCTCTAATCTACGTTTCTTTCCATTAGAGAAGGCTTCATTGAATATTGGGCCTAATGATTTTTCTACACATGTCATATTCATGACGTTCATTCCTGATTTTATTTCAATTGATTCTCTAATCAACCTGGTTAATCTATTTCGGTTACATAGTGAAATCCGTTTACAGCCGTCCCAGTTTATTTGATGACCTGACTCCATTGAGTGTCTGGCTAGATCCGATCTATTACTATGTCTGTATTTGCATGCAGTCTTATGTTCACCTCTACGTACCTTTATTGGACGCATGGTTTCACCTATATACCTAAGATTGCAATCTTTACAAGGTATCTCATAAACCCCTGATGTGTTAAGAGGTTCTATTTTTTCTTTTTGATTCGGTAACTTATTGCCTATTGTAACTGTTTGTCTTAACACTGTTCTTATGTTGTATTTTGTTGCTAATATCCTAATCTTTCTACTTAATTTGGAGTCTGGTAGAACCAGAGTTCTGTGCTTATCTTCATTCTGATTATCTAAATCTCCTGTCCGTTTCTCCTGTGTTATTCTTCTCTTAAATCGCAATAATGTCTCCTTTATGATTTTCTCAGTTAATTTTTCCGGATAACCATTTATCCTGAATATTTCTTTCAATTTCATTAGTTCTTTATCCCTATATTTTAAATCCACTATTTTAAGACTTCTTATTATCATAGATTTTAGAATGCCTATTTTCATCCCAAACGGGTGATTAGAGCAATAATTCAGGAGGATACCAGAATAAGTATCCTTCCTATAAATATCTTTCTCTAATGTCTGACCCATTCGTTTTAATTTTACATCTAGAAACGATAATTCTTCTTTGTTTTCTTTTTCCAATGTGAATTTTACCTCTCCCAGTTGATTAGCTAAATACAGAAAATTCTCCAACTCATTGTCCCCGTGATTCCAAATTAGGAAGATATCATCTAGGAATCTTAAATATAAGCATGGTTTGAGGGGAGATCTAAGTAGGAGATTTTTTTCTAAATAATGCATATAAATATTAGCGACTGGGACTGATAATGGTTGTCCCATAGGAACACCTTTAACTTGAAGGTAGAATTCATTTCTAAATATAAAGTATGTAGAGGACATACAAATTTTTAACATTTCCATAATACTACTTAACATCATTTTACTCCCTTCTAGTATTTCAGGGTATTCAGTTAGGCAACGTTGGACACACTCTAATGCAACCTGTACCGGAATGTTCGTATACATAGATACCACATCCAGGCTTGCCAGTTTATCATTCTCTAATAATTTATATTTACTAATAATATCCGTAAAGTGATAAGTATTTTTTAATGTATAATCTAGAAAATAGGTGTATTTTCTTATTCTATGGCACAGAAATTTGGACATTTTATAAGTTGGGGAATTCTGGACATTGACAATTAACCTAAGTGGATTATCTTTTTTATGAATTTTTACTAGACCATACACTCTGGGAGAGAGTGAATCTCTTTGTATTAATGATTTACCAAGTACTGAATCCAATTCCCCAGATCCGATCATTTGATTAATTAAAGTTTTAACCTCACCTTGTAATTTGTCCGTTGGGTCCTTATTTATTTTATGGTAAACTTCTTTATTATTTAATTGTACGTACATCTTATCCTCATAATCCCTCTGGTTCATTAGCACTGTTGCTCCACCTTTATCTGCTTTAAGGCATATCACCTTATTAGATAACAACTCCGATCTTAATCTTTTCAAGTCATAATTCTTTTTACATTTATCCTCCTTATGTTCTAATACTAATTTTGCAACATCCAATTCAAATTTAGTTTTCTCTTTTCCTGGGAGGAATTGTGCGATTTTAACTGTCTCGGTAATGATTTCATTCTTAGGTATGTATTCAATAGGAACAGCTGTGTTCAGTCCCAGGTTGAGTATTCTCTTTTCATTATCTTTGAGATCCATAGATGATAAGTTTATTACGCGTTTCGACACAAATGAATCGTTTGGAATATTTCTTCCAGACCTATAGATTCCCAGGTTTACAAGTTTCTTATCATGCCTCTTTTTAACCTTTTGAATTTCTTTATTCCTAGCCTTATCAGTGAAATCCTCTATACATTTAAGGTCCATTGAATGTAATATCAAGAGCAACCTTGACCTTATTTTAGTTTTTTCTCTAATAAGTTCATATTTTCTTTTTTCTTGACTTTTTATCGATGATTTCATTAAATGTATAGAAAGTTCTTGTTTCAGAATATTTCCTACTCTATCTAGCTGAAATGGTAGTCTAAATTTAAAGCATTTAGGTATAGTATTAAATTTTAAACATAATTTCAAGAATGAGATATGTTCCACTTGCCTTCCAATTTGTATTTTCCTCCTTTTGTATTGGTTGAATAATTGCACGACGATCCGGTCGTATTTTTGATTTAAGTACATTTTAAAAGATGTATTATTTTGGTTCTCAGTGCTGTCCTTTTCGTTTCGGATTTGACCGCATTTTTCTTGTGCGGGACAATTGTTAGCACTCATAGGTCCACCACATTTGCCACAAGTTGTGTTTTACTCCTGTGCGTATTGTGTCAACCCTGAAGATGAGACTGGAAATAACGTCTCGAAATATAGGTGAAAGATCAATGGCGGATCTTGATCCTAAAGCGCTTTCAGACAATCAGCTAATTGAAGGCTTAAAGGAGAAGGGACAAGTGAGAACCCATCAACTGAGGCCAAAAATTACATCATCTGAAAAGATAAAAGGTTCAAGATTTTGCCGACCTATGAGTGCTAACAATTGTCCCGCACAAGAAAAATGCGGTCAAATCCGAAACGAAAAGGACAGCACTGAGAAACAAAATAATACATCTTTTAAAATGTACTTAAATCAAAAATACGACCGGATCGTCGTGCAATTATTCAACCAATACAAAAGGAGGAAAATACAAATTGGAAGGCAAGTGGAACATATCTCATTCTTGAAATTATGTTTAAAATTTAATACTATACCTAAATGCTTTAAATTTAGACTACCATTTCAGCTAGATAGAGTAGGAAATATTCTGAAACAAGAACTGTCTATACATTTAATGAAATCATCGATAAAAAGTCAAGAAAAAAGAAAATATGAACTAATTAGAGAAAAAACTAAAATAAGGTCAAGGTTGCTCTTGATATTACATTCAATGGACCTTAAATGTATAGAAGAATTCACTGATAAGGCTAGGAATAAAGAAATTCAAAATGTTAGGAAGAGACGAGAAGAAACTAGCAAACGTGGGTATCTATAGGCCACCAAGAAATATTCCAAACGATTCTGTTGTGTCTAAACGCGTAATAAATTTATCATAGATGGATCTCAAGTATAACGAGAAGATTATACTTAACATGGGACTGAACACGGCTGTTCTTATAGAATACATACCTAAGAATGAAATTATTACCGAGGCAGTTCAAATCGCGCATTTCCTCCCAGGAAAAGAAAAAACTAAATTTGAATTGGATGTTGCCAAATTGGTGTTAGAACATAGAGAGGATAAATGTAAGCCGAATTATGAATTGAAAAGATTGAGATCGAATTTGTTATCTAATAGGGTAATATGCCTTAAAGCAGATAAAGGTGGAGCAACAGTGCTAATGAACCAGAGGGATTATGATGATAAGATGTATGTACAATTAAATAATAAAGAAGTTTACCATAAAATAAATAAGGACCCAACGGACAAATTACAAGGTGAGGTTAAAACTTTAATTAATCAAATGATTGGATCTGGGGAATTAGATTCAGTACTTGGTAAATCATTAATACAAAGAGATTCACTCTCTCCCAGAGTGTATGGTCTAGTAAAAATTCATAAACAAGATAATCCACTTAGGTTAATTGTCAATGTCCAGAATTCTCCAACTTATAAAATGTCCAAATTTCTGTGCCATAGAATAAGAAAATACACCTATTTTCTAGATTATACATTAAAAAACACTTATCACTTCACTGACATTATTAGTAAATATAAATTATTAGAGAATGATAAACTGGCAAGCCTGGATGTGGTATCTATGTATACGAACATTCCGGTACAGGTTGCATTAGAGTGTGTCCAACGTTGCCTAACGGAATACCCTGAAATACTAGAAGGGAGTAAAATGATGTTAAGGAGTATTATGGAAATGTTTAAAATTTGTATGTCCTCTACATACTTTATATTTAGAAATGAATTCTACCTTCAAGTTAAAGGTGTTCCTATGGGACAACCATTATCGGTCCCAGTCGCTAATATTTATATGCATTATTTAGAAAAAAATCTCCTACTTCAGATCTCCCCTCAAACCATGCTTATATTTAAGATTCCTAGATGACATCTTCCTAATTTGGAATCACGGGGACAATGAGTTGGAGAATTTTCTGTATTTAGCTAATCAACTGGGAGAGGTAAAATTCACATTGGAAAAAGAAAGCAAAGAAGAATTATCGTTTCTAGATGTAAAATTAAAACGAATGGGTCAGACATTAGAAAAAGATATTTACAGGAAGGATACTTATTCTGGTATCCTCCTGAATTATTGCTCTAATCACCCGTTTGGGATGAAAATAGGCATTCTAAAATCTATGATAATAAGAAGTCTTAAAATAGTGGATTTAAAATATAGGGACAAAGAACTAATGAAATTGAAAGAAATATTCAGGATAAATGGTTATCCAGAAAAATTAACTGAGAAAATCATAAAGGAGACATTATTGCGATTTAAGAGAAGAATAACACAGGAGAAACGGACAGGAGATTTAGATAATCAGAATGAAGATAAGCACAGAACTCTGGTTCTACCAGACTCCAAATTAAGTAGAAAGATTAGGATATTAGCAACAAAATACAGCATAAGAACAGTGTTAAGACAAACAGTTACAATAGGCAATAAGTTACCGAATCAAAAAGAAAAAATAGAACCTCTTAGCACATCAGGGGTTTATGAGATACCTTGTAAAGATTGCAATCTTAGGTATATAGGTGAAACCATGCGTCCAATAAAGGTACGTAGAGGTGAACATAAGACTGCATGCAAATACAGACATAGTAATAGATCGGATCTAGCCAGACACTCAATGGAGTCAGGTCATCAAATAAACTGGGACGGCTGTAAACGGATTTCACTATGTAACCGAAATAGATTAACCAGGTTGATTAGAGAATCAATTGAAATAAAATCAGGAATGAACGTCATGAATATGACATGTGTAGAAAAATCATTAGGCCCAATATTCAATGAAGCCTTCTCTAATGGAAAGAAACGTAGATTAGAGGAATCAGAGCTAACAATAAATCTAAATAAGAGACCACGACTATGAAAGGGGAAAAAACAGAACGAATTAGATGGAGTTAGAGGGCGGTAATATGGCTATAGTTATATATGTATATATATGATGAACATTTCAATTTATATAAGATGTGAGAGAATTTCACGTTGTTGCTTATATATTTATCTAAATATATTTAACAAATATGGGCATCTATATTTCGCAAATACATATATATGGATGATTCTAAATATTCATATAAGATGTGAGGTGAACTCACATGGTTGCTTAAATGCTTATTTAGATATTCACAATATATATGTAGAAGAATATTTAGATTTTATATATAAGGTGGGAAAAGCTCACATGGTTGCTTTTGTGAATTGAGATAGGCATTATGTATATATATATATATATATGAGGTGTAGACGGGAAGATAGATATGCTTTGATATTTATATATACATATAAATTGTAAGTGGTTGAATTTCAAAGAACCTATTTCAACTGCTTATAGATACATATATCTACATATATATATATATAGAAGTATATAGATAGACAATAAAATAGATATATAAAAAGTGTTTTACTGATTAAATTTATTCGTTGAGGGACTCACAGTGTTGCTTGTATGAGATTCATATTATATATATGGTATATACACGTATATATATATATATATATGATGAATATATAGATATTTATAAAAGATGTGGGATGAACCCACATAGTTGCTTATATGCTTATCTATATATATACATAAATAGCGTGTGGACATATGTATAAATGTATATTTTATAAGATGTGGGTACAAATATATAAGTAAAAATAAAATTAAAATATAAAAGATTGCTGATATATATATAGTGTATACACGTAGGTATAGTTATATTTAGATATATAGATATTTATGAAAGATGTGGGAGTAACCCACATAGTTGCTTATATGTTTATCTATATATATATATATAGATATATACGATATTTTAATACAGAAACTAATTCATATAGGATCTGAGTATAAATGTGTACTGAGCGGGAAAACGATTTAGTTAGTGCAACTTCCGTATTCGGTCTTGTCAAAATGATAGAATAATACTCTATAGAGTTTCAATAGTTTTTTAATCTCTCTGTATATAACCGATTGCAAGCTGGATGAAATTAGGTGAACTGGGGGGCAGGTGAGGATTACAGCAATATAGAATTCAAAATTTGTTGATCTTTCTATGCGTCCGGTACAGCAATTAAAATATAGACATCATTGATAGGCGTGTATGTCAATCCATTAGGTGTGCTTATAGTTAAAATACACATGTTTATAGGTAGATGTGTGCGCAGAGGGGGACAGGGATAAGTTTTTGTATACATTTGAGTATTAGAGACTAGGTATAAGACCGGATATTAGGAAGACAATTAAATAAAAAAATATATAAATATATATGTCTTGAATGAGGATACCACATTTGCCACAAGTTGTGTTTTACTCCTGTGCGTATTGTGTGAACCCTGAAGATGAGACTGGAAATAACGTCTCGAAATATAGGTAAAAGATCAATGGCGGATCTTGATCCTAAAGCGCTTTCAGACAATCAGCTAATTGAAGGCTTAAAGGAGAAGGGACAAGTGAGAACCCATCAACTGAGGCCAAAAATTACATCATCTGAAAAGATAAAAGGTTCAAGACTTTATACGAAATTAACCGAATAAATATTTGAACAGAAAATCTTATATGAGCTTTACCGTGAAACTACCCCACATTTATTGATCAGATATATAAAGGTTATAAGGCGCAGTAGCGGCTCCTACAGGTGAGTCCGCCGAAAGCACAAATACATGCGCACATGAGATTATATCTCATGATTATGCTGACATTGGTATATCCTTCTAGTTCTACTGGGAATAATTTGGTACTAGGTACGCAACAGAAAATACAGAATTGAATAAATTATATCACCCTGCAACGAATCAAATATGCATATGACTTATTTAATTGAATGATTACCAGGAAATGGGAAGATTCTTTAAATGAAGTTTGTGAGTTTAAAGTAAACACCAATCCCATTGTATTTAACCAGTCGTCGAACAACGTAGCTAAACCATCGCCAGTCACACGCACTGACGCGTTTATACCTTCCATGATCATAATCAGAGCACGACGGCAAACTTACTATCGAGGATCAAACCGCATTGAATATATATGGAAATCAAATTATATTTAAATAGGAAGATTTTTTTCGGTAGCAACCAAATTGAATGGATGTACTAAATTAACAGGTGTTCAGATTGAAGCTGAGTATCCATAGTTTGTGGAAAATTATTTTTAAAAAAAATCATGGTACTGCTAACATATGTTTGGCATCGACATCCTGTAACCATTTAAATACTGTCTGTTGCGGAGAACTAATATTTATGCAAGTATGTACTAGGTGTTGCGAACCTAGTAAAAAATATTTCAGTTGTGACCAGAAGGATAAACCAAAGGCAGCATGAACGGAAAGTATAATCTCATGCACATTCGTTTCATGCTTACTGACGACTCATCAGTAGGAACCGGTATTACGCCCTTTAACCACTATATATTCGGGTGAATAATGTGAGATAATAGGACGGTACAATCTCCTAGACGAATGTGTAAACCTATAATAGTGAAACTAACACCATAAAGTCTACGACAATGCGACTTCAACGCTAACTCACACTATAAAATATAGATACCGAGTCTGTAAAGGATACTAACACTATGGCTATTGTGTTAGTAACCGATACCAACATTATTGTACCGAAAAGGTACATGTTACTAACACTATGGTTTCCAAGTCGGAACATGGTACCAACATGATGGATATCAATTTATGCTATAGTTCACCGAAATTGAGAATTACAAAAAATTCTGAACACCTGTTATTCCAGTAAATCCGTACACTCTGGCCTTGATCGATATCAGTTATCACATTTCGCAGTAAGCATGACATCATTCAATTCAATATATTACAGTTAAATAATGTTTGTTGCGAAGAGCTAATATATATGCAAGTATGTATTAGGTTTTGCGAACCTAGTAACAAATTAGTTCAGTTGTGACCAGAAGGATAAACCAAAGGCAGCATGAACGGAAAGTATAATCTCATGCACTTTCGTTTCGTGCTTACTGGCGACTCATCAGTAGGAGCCGGTATTACTCCCTTTAACCACTATATATTTGGGTGAAGAATGTGAGATAATAGGACGTTATATTCCTCCATCAGGTTGGTATCATGTACCGACTCGGAAACCATAGTGTTAGTATCCGGTACTCATCGATTCAAAAGGTATCAGTTACTAACACAATAGCCCTAGTGTTAGTATCCTTTACAGACTCGGTATATATTATATAGTGTAAGTTAGCATTGAAGTCGTATTGTCGTTGACTTTAGATTATGTTAGCTTCACTATTACAGGTTTACACATTCGTCTAGGAAATTGTACCGTCCTATTATTCCACATTCTTCTACCAAATATATAGTGGTTAAAGAGCATAATACCGGCTCCTACTGATGAGTCGCCAGTAAGCACGAAACGAATGTGCATGAGATTATACTTTCCGTTCATGCTGCCTTTGGTTTATCCTTCTGGTCATAACTGAACTAATTTGTTACTAGGTTCGCAACACCTATTACATACTTGCATATATTCCTGTAACCATGTTTTGGTACACTTTACAGAATCCTTATATATAAATTACAATTTGCCGCCATTCAAATCAAATTTTCGAAGACTTCATATAAATTTATCTAGGTGACTGTTTGAATAAGAATTCTTTTAAGAGACTATGCCGTCCAACTTTCCCGCATGTCTTAACTATAAATTTAGTAAGTATAGAAATGGAGAAACCGGGGCTTACTGACGATCAACTAGTTAGGATGGAGCGGTTGTGTACCTGAGATTAAAACGTTTGTTCATGCTGAATTTAGAATATACTTTTTCGGCTATTTGAAAAAACCCTTTTCATGCTGTGCAACTGCAAATGCACAACTGTACATATAACAGTTATTCACAACATATAGCTTATAATTATTATATGGTTAATTTAATGATGTCAAGGTTACCACAAAAGGGGATAAATCATATCGATCGAGGTTAAATTGTATAGATTTGTTGGACTAACAGGTGGTTAGAATTGAATTGAATTCAAAATACTAAAAGTAATTTAGTCTTCCTCAAAAACAATTTTGCTATTACCATTTAGAGGCTTAGCATCCCAAAACCACTCATTTTGTACTATTTACAGTCTCTTTAAATATTATGTATAGCGAGTTGTTGTTGAAATCGCATAGCCGAAGATGTTATCTGAAGTTAACTCGATTACTGCCTGAATTTACAGTCGTATAGACGATCGTACTGTCAAGCTGTTCCAGATTTCTTAGCCAAGTATGTTTTGGTTAAAGGGCGTAATACCGGCTCCCACTGACGGTAAGCACGAATCAAATGTGCACATTTGAATTTACCATTCGTTCATGCTTACTTTAATATATGATTTTGATCCTATCAGAAATAGTTTATTAATTGGTACCCACTACCTATTTAACATTTGCCCATATATTATTTCGTCCTGACAAATAATAAACAAATCTAATATATTCATTGTAATGATACTATGATTGCTGTGAAATGTGATATTTGATGCAAATCGGGACCGCAATTTATGGGTTTTCTGGATGAATAGATGTTCAGAATTGTACGTAATTCTACAAATTTGTGAACGCAAACGTATCTCAAAGCCCTTTTGTTGGTACCATTTACAGGCTCAGTATCTCATAACCGTTATTTTGGTTCCCTTTAGATGCTTGGTTTATATTTTATAAAGCCAGTAGAACTTGATTACGGGAAATGTGTACGTAAAACATTGTTAAGCATGACTTTTCTCCTACAGCATTTGACTTGATGAAAATATGTAAAAAATCATTCTTAAATTGCAATGAAAGTACAAAATAGGTCTTATCTATTCTTTATGCTAACATATTCAAATTTAAGATAAGTTCACGATGTATTGAATGCTTTACGATTAAATCTCCTGTTCTGCATCTGTGGTGTTCACAAGGCGATTTTCCTTATACACTAAATCTTTGATGAGTCTATTAAAACAAATTAAAGTTAGGTCTTCAGTTTCTCGCTTCCACCAACCACAAGGAATTCATTTATAACGGTTTCTGTCTTCAGGTTACATTTTTATTTGATTGGAATAACAACTAAATGAATTTCTTTCTGGGTAAAGCTGTAATACGAGAAACTGTGAATTTACTCATTCTTCAACTTTTCATGGTTTCTTTGGCAGGTTTAGCTAATTAATCCGACAGCTCTAGGCCTCTCTGTCAAGATAATGGCGTAAAATATTAATATATGCTTAGATATGAACGCTAGAAAATACCGGCCAGCATAAGCAAAAATTTAATCCGGTTGACGCTTGTCTTTAATGCGTACAGGTCAATCAACAGCAGAAGACGTCACTATGACTCAACACACTGTCAGATGGTTCAAATGGAGTCAGATTACATTGTTAATTTGTCCCAAATATCTTAACCAAGTCTACACGGTGTTTGGGGCGTACAGCTTGTGCCTACTAATTTGTTGCCAGTAAACACGAAACAAATACGCCGGTGGAGTTTGCATATTCAATCTTGATACTATATGAGCAATATTATTACAAGTTTAGCTTTGCCTAATAGCTAAAAACTGATTAGGGAAGTTTAGTTGATATTAAATATATTTGTAAATTTTTGTCAGATTTCAAGGTGTTAACTGGTTAGTTTGTTGAATTTCTGTGTTTTACAAGTTATGTTCAGTTAGTCATAACTGAGCGTTGCATAGTTAGTCTTTGACTATTCATTTTACACTTTGTATTGGCTGCGTAAATCGTCAATGTTACGAACATATTGATAGATAGAGATAATAATTTTTACTTTAATCAAAATAAAAACGAGTGAAAGGTGAACGGTATGAAATTAGATTTATTCTTTTGAAATGCGAGCCTTAATAAAATTCATAGTACCCTTTCCATGTGCAAAGAAAATTTCTTTTTTCTTTTCGCATATGGAAAGGTTACTACGAAATTAGATTTACTTTGATTGAATTCCGTGTGATGAAATTTTAGACTACCATCATATGTGGAAAAAGAGGTCCCTTCAATGCGCTGAAACTTTCCTTCAACTTTTCTCAATAACAACACAATGTAGAACAAATAGGGGCGTGGACGTTCAGTAAGCAATTTGAAGGACAAGTTCTACACTGATCACTAAACTAGGACATTTCTAATGACCAGCCATAATTGGCCTAATTGGATAAAAAAATTTAGTCAACGTACACTTAGAAAAATGTATAACGCACTTTGGCATTAATCTAACACTATCTATCATTAATTTTTCATTTCTTTTCATAGACAATAAAAAACTACACTTTGTCTTTCAATGCATTCCATCCATTTTATTTGGTTAATTGTATACTAATTGCAAAAATGCGCACAATGATCATGTCTTTTTAAACGCATTTAGGCCAAGTCGTTATATTTATATATAAACCAATGTGAATACTATCTCAGAAACAAGGGAGCACCAAACATTGTATCATCACGCAAAAGCTTAAGGCACGGAAGCATTCATCTAACGATGGCACAGTTATTCAAAATCACATTGTGCATCGTCCTGCTGGCACTAAGTAGCTGCTCAATGGCGACAATCTTGCCCGCTTACTTTGCACCCTCTGCAACACAGGTGCTACAAGTAAATACTCCAACCCAAAACAGTAGATCGACAGACGCCAGCGCTCCACAAACGAATGAGAACAACGGGCTTATTGCTGTCTCCGCTCCAGCTGTTGCTTCTACACTGCCCTACGCCAGTTTCGTGCCAATTTACCCGTATGCCCACTGGCCTGCTGTATATCCGACGTTTGCTGCTGCTTATCCATACAGAATTAGACCTACCCCCGTTGTTGTTGGTCAGCTAGCCAAGGTTAGCAATTAAATGTCATTTGGCTACTCGGAAACCAAGACAATCCGGTATTACGTTGAAGGACATTAATTTACAGTTTTATTACACTTGCAATCTAACTGAATAACGTATAATGGTAATATTGATTGGTAATGCTTTAAAATGTAAATGTTGACAATTTCTTTTTATACCTCAAATATTCCATGTAATTTATTGTGCATATTTCTTGGAATGATTGCATGAATAGAATAAATTAATTATATTTCGTGAACTCTGTTTGATAAACTTGCTCGGGGATTTTGTTATATTGTTTTATAATTTTCTAGTTTTATCTTTACATCGTCACTAAAACTAACGCTTTTCTCATAAGAGAAAATTTATTGTATTACGTGCTGAATTGTAGATATTCTATAAAGTAATATTAACTAATAGATTTCACCTGCTGAATAAGCGTAATTCGCAATATATCAACAATCGAGTGTTGAAAGGCATCAAGTTTCGTCGTGGCTCATCTGAACTTCAGTTTAAGGATGTTTTGGCAGTAAAAGAATACGCAAAAAGAAAAATATTAGAAATAAATTAAAAAGGTTTTGCTAAATGATTAAATTTTGAATTTCTACATACAGATGTGGAATAATTGGAGAATGGTTGCAAAATGGAACCGCTATATATAAAAGTTAATATGTAAAACCGAGAAGAATGTTTGCGTTTTATTATAAATTATTAAATATTCCTATAATTAGATTAGTTATCATGACAGTTATGTGAAGAAGAATAGCCAAATATTTAGATGAATAAGTATTCGTACAAAGAATAATTTGAGGTCTGAAGCATCAAGTGGATTTATTACAGTTAAACATCACGTTAAATCATGAATACAAGTTTAAATTTTAAACACCAATTTCGTTGTGTTTTGCCATTCGTAAAACAGCAACACTATAGTCATTCACACGAACTGATGCGTTTTGAACTTCCATGATCATCATCAGAGTACGACGGCAAACTGACTAGCGAGGATCAAACCACAATGTATATATATGGAAAGAAAAATTATATATGCGTTTCTCTTGCCTAGTATTCTCACATACATTGTCCTTGACAGTCACAAAAATTCATTTTTGCAGCTTTCGCCATACATATATGTAATTCAATTAAAAAATAATGATTGCGTGGGTGGTGATAACAGTTATTTAAATAAAGTTTCAAGCTTGAAGTAAAATCCAATCCTATTGTTTTTAACAAATGGTCGAAAAACATAGCCAAACTGTTTTCAGTCACACAAACTGATGTGTTTCGATCTTTCATGATCATCATCAGAGTACGACAGCAAACTGTCTAGCGAGTATCAATTCAATAGACGCACGTGCAACATCATTCCTGGTTTGCACGCAACATGGTTTGATGAGTTCCAATCTTCTACTGCATCTGCCTATACATATTTGTCCACAGACTATTCCAATTGTGGACAACATTACAATGAATAGCACAAAAGTTAAACATTTTAAAGCTGACTTAAATAAATAATAAAGAATTTATTTACCGACTCATCCGTTTATCACTCCATTAAATACCAAAAGAAGAATTGAATACGGCCAGTTGAATTAAACTTATTTTGTGCATGTAAGATATGAAGGTTTATTTACGTGAAATGCGTAACCAGTTGAGTAGATTACGGTGAACAGAATCCGCGTCGTGCATCTCTGATGAATATATTTGCCACAGATTTGTTGTATATTGTCGTGAAAGCAAATGTGAACCACTTTCCATACCAAAAATTAAAGCCGTATATTGTATTGACCCATTAATGTGAAGAACAGAACATTTTAAACTTTTTAAAAGCGGTTTAATAGATGGTAAAATAATTGAGGACAAATAAATTTCTCATTGTAAAGCGCTAGAAACAAAGTAAATCCAAAATTGAACGACTTTTTGGTCAGGCCAAGTTCTAACGGGTCCAAGCGTTCGACAATTTTTTTCATAATAAATCGTATCAGTTTTAAATTGTATATAATAATAATGCTCAAAATTTGGCCTTCAAATGTGTATTCATTATAAAATGTGTTCACCATTTAATATATAATTTCAATATTTCTCTGAAAATTAAATGTACGAAGAAATAAATTTCCATAGAGATCGAATCCTAGTTAAATGCACTGATCACGGACAAATTAAATTAATCAATACAGAATGTAACGTGACAGAACTCCAGATAAAAATGAAGGTAGACACAAATGATCATCGAACAAACTTGTCATACAAGCCTAATACGATAAGCCCCATATTTTTCCAATCTACGTTTTGAATATCACAAGCTGAATTCCAGTTGTATTGTTTCTTAAAAAGTATTTCGGCATAAATTGACGGCCGCCTTGTTCAGTTCACCCACCATCACATGCTTAAAAAACAAAACTATTGTACTTTTAAACCTGTCACTATGGGTAATTTGAAGAAGGAGGCCACCAATGAATGCGGAAATATTTTAAAGACACAAGACAACTGGAGTTCAGCCTTTGTTGGTCAAAACACGGATCACGTAATTTTCACCAACCCAGTTTCGCAATTTTTCATTATTTTAATCCCCATATTTCTCTGCATCATGTGCTACTTGAATGGATTTATAAAAAAATGAAAGCACTTGCGTGTCAATAGGAATAAATTTCAAATTATGTTGATAATCCATATCTCAAACAAAGATTTTGCTACATGTTGTGCTTATATTTTATTAGAGCAGTTACGTCTGACCTATCCGTAATTGGCTGGAGTGCTCTAACAAGCTGTGATCCAAATCAGTTGATGAGACCTCGAAATGACACAAAAAATGCATTATTTATTTGACGTATCTGGTCATGATGTAAGAACTAAACATAAAATGCATATTGACAATTATAGTAAATTCTAAAATCTATTGTAGTTAATGAGAAAAGAAGAATTTTAATTTTATTGAAAATAATTAAATCAAGATAGACCACTGGCAGGAACAAAAAACCAATAAGCATATAAAAGTTTTTACCAGGCAGTGATGCCTCACTCGGTCCCAACGGCCCCTCATACACTTTCTATTATAGCAATGCTGGAAACACAGTTTATATAGATCCACCACCATAAATTATTGCGGATTTCGATAATGATAATTAATTAACCATTTAGATAATATTTCATCACATATCAAATTATTAAAACCAAAATAACTTATTCCATTATTGAACTTCATATAGAACATGACCGTAACCAAATAGATACGAAATTAGAAAATATTTTAGTACATACATTATACTACTATTAGTAACAAATACAAATTTGTATTTTTAAAATAATATAATTCTTCGTCAGAGGACGGTGTAAAGTGTTCATTTCGTGTGATTAATGGTGGGTCATGCCAAAATGCACGGCTAGAGAAAATATCATGGGTTTGCGAATATTTGAAGAAGCTAACCTTGATTTGTATGTAACTTATTAAAGCTCAAGTATATTGTGGATTGAATTCGTATTGCCGTCTGCAACTTATGAATAACCAGTAAGCATGATACACATATGCATATTAGATTTCATATGAAACATCATTTTGGTCCAATTTCGGCTATCTTGTTAATATGAACAGCATACCTGTAATGCATGAATTCATATATGTTAATTCTCCGCAACCAAGTATATGTAATTTTGAGCATTTTTGCTGTAGATTACTGAGTTTAAGTAAGAAACAGAGAGCTTCATAATGCTAAAACTTTGTCGTCTTAACGCATTCTTTTAACACAAAGTACAATAAACAAAACCCTCGAGACAATTTCACGAATGATAGTCTGCATAGGACAATGGTTTAAATGCCTGTTGACAATAAAAGTATATTAATACAGTAGCACATATTCATTTGTATTTGATTATTAATTTGTTGTAAACATATAAGACTTTGAAAATTTATGTTCTGTTGAAACTGCAATCAACAATAAAAATAATTAAAAAGAACACAAAAGTACCGGTTAATGCCAGTTTTGACTTAAGTTAAAATTCGGCAGTAAAAACAAAATTCATGTCACTGAACTGGAATTTGCTAGTTGACAGGAAAATATGTTTAACGTATTGTTTATAAAAACTATCAGTCGTCAAGCCAGGCCTCAAATGGATAAATGAAGTTGAAGGTTTTACAGTTAAATACTGTTTGTTGCGAAGAACTAATATATATGCAAGTATGTATTAGGTTTTGCGAACCTAGTAACAAATTAGTTCAGTTGTGACCAGAAGGATAAACCAAGGCAGCATGAACGGAAAGTATAATCTCATGCACATTCGTTTCGTGCTTACTGGCGACTCATCAGTAGGAGCCGGTATAACGCCCTTTAACCACTATATATTTGGTAGAAGAATGTGGAATAATAGGACAGTACAATCTCCTAGACGAATGTGTAAACCTGTAATAGTGAAGCTAACATAATCTAAAGTCAACGACAATGCGACTTCAATGCTAACTCACACTATATAATATATATACCGAGTCTGTAAGGGATACTAACACTATGGCTATTGTGTTAGTAACTGATACCTTTTTTGAAATCGATGAGTACCGGATACTAACACTATGGTTTCCGAGTCGGTACATGATACCAACCTGATGGATATAAATTTATGCTAAAGTTCACCCAAATTGAAAATTACAACAATTTCCGAACACCTGTTACTCCAGTTAAACCATACACTCTGGCCTTCATCGATATCAGTTATCACATTTCGCGGTAAGCATGACATCATTCAATTCAATATATTACAGTTAAATACTGTTTGTTGCGAAGAGCTAATATATATGCAAGCATGTATTAGGTGTTGCGAACCTAGCAACAAATTAGTTCAGTTGTGACCAGAAGGATAAACCAAAGGCAGCATGAACGGAAAGTATAATCTCATGCACATTCGTTTCGTGCATACTGGCGACTCATCAGTAGGAGCCGGTATTACGCCCTTTAACCACTATATATTTGGTAAAGAATGTCTACACATTCGTCTAGGAGAGTTGTACCGTCCTATTATTCCACATTCTTCTACCAAATGTATAGTGGTTAAAAGGCGTAATACTCAGCTCCTACTGATAGAGTCGCTCAGTAAGCACAAAACAGGTGAATGACATAACTTTCCGTTCATGCTGCCTAAGGTTCCTCCTTCTGGTCCTAACTAATTAAGATTAATTTATCCAGTCAATTAAAATTATGTTTTTTTACGTTTTTTAAACATAAAACAATAATTAAACGATAGAAATATGACGAGATATAAAATATTTTTAAATTTCAGGAACTGTGAGTTCAGATTGTTGAACTTCTTAAATCATTGTAACAATTTTAAAGTTTATAGAATATAAAGTCAATATTTTAGTTCACTTCAAATTTCTATGCTTGATTTACAAATTGCAATACTCTTCCGTGATCTAAGAACACCCGAATAACAATATTATATAATTAAATTAATAATAATAACAATAATAGGAATACTAATACTAATATTAATTGTTATTTTATCATAAGGGATAAAAATTTAACGTGTATACCTAAATGTAAACATAATGCGAACTAAGCATGAACTCTTGAACATCTTTACTTAATTCTTGACATTGCTACTGAAAAGGGTATCTGAAATTCAGATGAAATAGTTTTTATAGCATTTCTAAAGCAAAAACAGAATATTTTATCAACAGTTTAAGTGCCTAATCAAATAGAAAGGCACATTCCTCCACTGACATTGAAAATTAAATTTTATGCTGAGGCGGATTGAGTATGTCTGCCAAACAACTTATTATGTTGAATCTCCGTTAACTGCCCTCGCGGGTTGTCGCTTTGCACTGTCAGGCTCGCGAAGATCTGATTGATCCCCAACTTCAAAGTTCGCGTCTAGTTTGACTTATTGGCTGGGTGCGGATTCGTTACTTTTTCCGAAGGCATCAACATCCTTCATACTAACCACTGGGAATGAGGTATGATCTAATCTTCGTTGACTGGCAGCTAAACAACTCATTAGTCGATTTAGCAGGAGTAATTGCCGTGCGAATTGGAGACTTACAAATTCGAATGGCACTACTGAATATGTTTAAGAAAAATAATCAACCGCTCCTCCGAACAGGTAAGAATAATCACCCAAAATTTTTCTCTATATTTATAAATTGATGTTTGGACTAACGTATCAACCGAAATATCAATAGGCAAATATCAAGACGAATTTTGTGTAGGTTTTAATGCTGTGCGACTGGGTATACGAAATGGGATTATTGCTTATCTCATGTCAGCAAAATTAATTTATTTAATAAAATAGGAAATTATGCATAATTACGCTTGAACCGATTTTCGTATGAATAATTTCCATTGAGAAACCTCTTAAAAGGAGGAAATGTGGTAAAACAAATCGGTATTTAAGAAAGGTTTCAAGTTAATATAAGATAACTTTCATAGCTTTTCTAGCTCTAGCTAAAGCACAGGAAAGCAAGCTGTTTATATTTTTAATAAGTAGAGACAGAGGAAGCAAGAAATAGGGTGTTTATTCTGGATTTCATCTGTAACAGCTAGAAAAAAAATGTACATGTACGGAAAGCCTGACTCGCCTCACCATTTCAGTAGTTCTCATTCATTAAACGGATCTTCATTATTTGACGAATACTATCCACAGAGGCTGGAAGTTCCAGTACGACACAAACACTCAAACTACTAATCAAGTTTGCACACTTGAGATAAACACCAATCTCATTTAATTTATCTGTCTGAACAACATTACAAAGCTACTGTAAGCTTCATGTAAAAACTCATTTTGACCTACCAATATCAGTATTCGAGCACGACGAAAAATTGACAAAAGAGGATCAAACCGTGGTGTCCATACAAGGTAAGTAAAATCACAGTTCAATTGTATAAATTAAAAAAAATAAAATGTTTGTCTTCCAAAAACCTAAAATTGCACACTGTAATTCTTGAATACAAATTTCATTTGTAGACATTTTGAAAATAACACAGACGAGATGTGGTTTTCAGACATACAAAATCAGGATTAACCAACATTGAAGTTTTCTCATAACATTTATTATTGCTAATGTGAAGTGTTTTAGCTAAGTTGGTTGATCACATTTAAGCTATGAATTGCAAATGATGGGAATGACAGTCTATCTTTCAGACCATATTCTCGTACCTATTTGACGAGTTTTAATTAAAAGTGGAGACATCATATTTTATATCTAATGTTTAGATCTAATGTTTGGGTTAAGCGGGTTTATGTAGCTTAATCACTTGTTGCACTGATAATATCACTCTTTAAATGCCAATGATACCTTTTTCCTCACCACGTGTAATGACGTAATTTAGAGTAGGTCTAATTGTCAGGGAGACAGAGATTAGGACATAGTTTATAAGCCAGCAGTGAAAGCATGGCAGGATAAATTATCCAAATATTAGTGTGGAAATGATAAACTAAATTAATACACAAAGATAAATATATGAAGATAAGACAAGAGATTAAGTACTGAACGAGAGATCATATTATTATTGCAAACAAAGTTGATAATTTGCATTAAATATCGCTAATAATGTTAAATAAAATATGGGCAGGAAGTTGGCAATAATTGAAACTTGATAAATTGCAGTGGATAGTGCACATTGTGTTGATGGCTTCGAATTGATGGTACAAGTAAGAACCGATGCATCGAGGAGACACACAAGACGTGTGTCTAGACATGAAGAATGCATTACAGAACGACGGGTGATTTGTAATAGAATTTCAATGTTAGCCTGATGAAGAAGCGAGAATAGTTGTACGTCAGTCGAGAATAGTTGAAGAAACTGCATCGTTTTCGGTGGATAATGTAAATTGTGTTGATGCCTTCAGAGTGAAAAGACAAGTAAAGACCGATTCATCAAGGATACATACACGTCAAGCACATAGAACTAAGTAAAAATCAGCGTATATAAGAACTACGAGGGCAAACGTTTTGCCATCGTCTGTCAATCGTCGAGACTTTACAATTAACCGGAATGGTTGCGAACGCATATCGATATGCATCAGTTAAATGCCATCGAGATGGTTAAGGGAATTCACCAATGAAGGCTTTGGTGAAGACAACGATCACATAATTTTGAAATATTCTGTAACGCACAGGATTAAAAAACAATATTTAGCTTAGGAGAATCAACTGAAAGTAAGGTGGAATGTGGTATCATGAATGAGGCCGTGACGAAATAAATTCTTATCTCTATATAAAAAGTAGCACGAATAGTAGGATGTGACAAATGCAAGCATCAAAGTCGGAAATTAGATTCTGCGAAAAATTAAGAATATTGGACTAATAATTTATAATGTATGACTTCGTGATAACCAAATTTTAGATTATAAATGCAGTAATGCTATATAGTTCAATCCTCCATTTCTGGTTGCATTATTCTACCTATTATCTTATTGTCTTTATATCGCGTAACACATATTTTTGAATTTGTATGCCTTATTATCTCTTTTTGTTCTTAATTATTAGGATCTGTATTTAGTAGATAATTTATTGATTGATCTTCATTTATCTTAAAGCGATATCTTAATTAAGATTAATAATTTAACTTTACAATTTACATGATTTGTCTGATATTCCAATTTTTAATTGTGCATGGAATTTTGAAAAAAATGTTCTTTCTCTAAAAGTTTTGGCATTTCCTGATTTTACATTGTAAGAAAATTATTAATAAACTTCTGAAAGCGATATTAAGGATGTATTAGGCGTGTAGGCTAAATTCGTCCTCTAACTCTAAAATTTTATTCAGATATATTAATAAATAAATTGATAAGCGATACTTATTAATGGGTACCCTAATAAGATAACGGAAACACGGATGTTGTAAGAAGAAATACTTCTAAGCTAAAGCGCCTAAAAACAGACACAGCGAAGGTGCATCGAAAGATTATAATATTAGTAATCTCTAATACGCGGTAAACGTCAAAACCTCAGGGGGAGATGGAATCCTTTGGAAACATCCTAATTGTACAAGGTCCTACGTAATGATTGCAATTTGATGTATGAATGTGTTTAGATGCACTCAATTAAGTTATAAAGAGGGAAATACAGAAATAAATGTAAGTATGTATATATTAGTAGATCTTACCATTCACGTTATTCACTGGAAAAGGACATACTATTTAGTTGAATCGATGTCTACCTATATTGGTATGCAGTCACAACAGAACAAATTGATTGAATCGAAATATGAATTAGTGAATGAAACAGTGGTGAAAATAATGTCCATAAAGAAAAAGAAAGAAGCGTTTCTTTCTCATTACCTTCTCAAATATCTAAAAATGAACATTTTATATATATAAATTGAAAGGAAAAATAAAATATAAAAATGTTATCATGGAGAAAGTGAGAAATAAGGTTGCAATGTACTCTCATTCGAGTAATTAACCGTCTGGTTGATCGGCCTACGTAAGTTGATCGACAACTTTCGCATATATATATATATATATATATATATATATATATATATATATATATATATATATATATTGGTAAATATTATTTGATGTCGACATTAACGGCTGTTTCTCTTTGATTGCTGGTAAATGCAAGTGTGTGTCACCTTTAATAACACTCGTAGTTTAGTTGCATTAAATGTGCGTGTCAATGCAGCTTCAACTTTCTTTTGTGCTTCTCGGAAAACTGCATCCCCTTTAAATTGGATGTTTGAGTAAAATGATTTCTTTTCTCGTTCGAAATACGTCTCTTTCTGATTACTTCCCATTTCAATAATTGATTCAATTAATTTTTATTGATAGCTGTTATACGTTGAATCGTTTATTGCTTTGTTATATTCGTTGTCTTTCGAATCTGGACTAACCAACCTGTCAATTCTTGAAATGCTGCCACGAACATTTGATAATTTATATTGAAACGGTGCAAAACTGCTATAAGACAAATACTGTACAGACGAGGTTGGTTTATAGTAAATTGTTCTGTTTAGTTTACAATTAATTTCTTTCTTTAGTAATGCATCTAAGAAAGGCAGATAATAATCTTTCTTGTGCTCTGATGTAAAACCGATATTTTTATGCGCTTTGTTGAAATTTTGATGCAATTTTCGTGATTGCAACCTGTTCTTAAGGACGAGGAAAATATCATTCACGTACCGTATACATTGAGCACATTTACTTATGTCACACTTTAATGATGTGTTCTGTAGATGCCATATAAAAATCTCAGCCTTCACTGGATATAGGGAGCTCCCCATTGCCACATCACCAGGTTGTTTAAAGATGGTTCCATCAAAACGAAATTGTAAACATTTCGTGCATAGTAAGATCAACTTGCGTAGAGTGTGACCTGGCACCGGCCATGGTAATATATATTGTTCAACCGTTTAGACTATAATGTCAATGGTTTCGTCAATTGGAACATTTGTAAACAAAGACGTAACATCAAAGGATACCATAACACCATAATCTTGTTTTAAACATTTATATCTTGAATTTTGATTAAAAACTCAAAATAATCGTAAACCGAATAATTACCTAGTAGTTAGCGCAATGGTTCCAGTATACGAACTAATCATTTAGCCGTTAAAAGCTGTTTGTTGCGTACAACTAATATATATGCAAGTATGTATTAGATGTTGCGAAACTAGTAACAAATTAGTTCAGTTGTGACCAGAAGGATAAACCAAAGACAGCATGAACGGAAAGTATAGTCTCATATAGCCAATGCATTGAACGGAGAATTGACCATTGATAAAATTAAACCTATTTTTTGTTTTGAGCAATCCGTACATTATTGGTGTAGATGATCCAATTAGCCTGAGCTTCTGTGCAGTAGCCTCATCAATTAAACCGGCATCTGTCAATATCTTAATTTCATCTATTACTCTGCGCTCTACTTTGTCTATTTCATCTGATTTATCATCTAAACGCGTGAATTGTTTATTTTCATTCAGCACATTTTCTATCTTTATGTAGGTAGTCAGATTTGACCATTATAAAAAGTCTCTTGCCTTTATCAGCGCGTAGTATTTTGATGTCTACATTTCTGTTGATATCTTGAAGAGCATTTAAATTTTGCCTTGTCAATGCGTACTTTTTTGCGCACTTGGACGAATTCAAATGTGAAACTGGTCAACTTAAGTGGCTTTGAACCAATTTTAATTATCAATACGTGTAGGTTGTAAGTCAGCTGTTTGTTCCAATAGCAATTCAAATTCTACCTCAAAATCAGCATAGCATTTATTAGAAGGATGAATTCCATACTTTCAGCCCATCGATATTACTTCCATTGTTAGCTGATCGATTGGTATCTTTGATAAGTTAAGCACGTGTTAACCAATATCGGTCGGTATTAAATGACACAAAGCTTCAGGTTTCATATCATTTTCGAATTCATTCAATATTCTTGTTTTGTTTTTCGTCATAGCAGCTGGCAAAAACTGTTAGATACTGTTTGTGGCGGAGAACTAATATATACGCAATTATGTATTGAAAAGTTTGTACTTGCGTAAACTACGCACCAAATCTCCTGGAAACCTTAATTACTTAATATACTAATAATAATTTTCTTTCCACAATAACGTTCTTTGCGCTCTACATTTTAACGTCACTAGTTCATCAAGTTTTCTGAAAGATTTCTTTTAATTCTAGGCCTAATAAAATTCATAGTACCCTTTCCAGGTGCATAAAGAAAAAGAAATTTTATTAAATACTAGAACCACTTATTTCTCATTTTCTCTCTTTATTTGCACTACAGCAGTTTTGTGCCGTTTTAATATAAATTTTCAACAGTTCGTGGCTGCTTTTCAAGAATTGACAGGTTGGTTAGTCAAGATTCAAAATAAAATGAATATAATAAAGCAATTAACGATTAAATGTCTAATGGCTATCCCAGAAAATTAATTGAATCAATTATTAAAAGGGGAATTAAACAGAAACAGACGTATTACGGACCAGAAAAGAAAAGAGTCTACCTAAACATCCAATTTAAGGGGGATGCAGTTTCCCGAATAGCACAAAAGAAAGTTGAAGCGGCATTAACATGCACATTTAATGCAGCTAAACTACGAGTGTTATTTAAAGTAACACACTTACATTTATCAGCAATCAAAGAGAAACAGCCGTTAACGTCGACATCAAATATAATTTACCAATATACATGCACACATTGTCGATCAACCTACGTAGGCCGATCAACCAAACGGTTAATTACTCGAATGAGAGAATATTGCAACTTAAACGCCTGTTTTAAAAGAAATGGTGAATACACGTCTGCAATTGCGCAACACGTAGTTGAAGCCTTATACGTATTTTCTCCAGGCGTAGCATATAAGATATTTTCATAATGCAAAAAAAAGACTTGAGTCAGTTACAAACGAAGCTTAAGAGATAAAATAACGCAGCCGGGTTTATGTAAGCAGAAGAGGCATATTCAGGCGCTGAGCTTGAACTGGAGGAGAAATTTTCTATATTGTTTTGCTTTTCAATTTACATATAAAAAGATGTTCATTTGTAGATACTTAAGAAGAAAATGCAGAAGAAACGGTTCTTGTATCTGATAAAATTTCTTTTTATTTTTGCACACGTAAAGGGTACTATGAATACTTACAAGTAGTAGAAATCGACGACTCTACTAATCTGAAATGGAAACTGGGTCTATTAAAGAATTTATAATATGGAATTAATATTAGATTATGTTGATTTAAAATAATTGAAATTGATAGTTAATTTTGAATTTATTTACGTAATGACCCTACACATATTTACCCTTACTTCTTGTTACTTTAATGTATTTATTATTTTGGTGCATTTATTCCAAAAAAATGTATGTGTATAAAAAAAATTACTGTTTGCTGGAATCTATTTTCAGTGGATAAGTTCTTGCTAGATTTTTATTTAACTTCGAATCTAAATAAATAATTGAATTTTTACACAAACGTTTGAGACATTTATTGAATACTTGTATAAAATGTTCATATTAAAATGCCACCTCACCGGTTATAAGTTCCACTTTTGTTTACTAGACTTCACATAGGACGTCCTATGTTCCCACATTACTCACCCAAATATTTATTGGGTACAGTGCGTAGTATGGGCTCGTACTGATGAGTTGCCAGTAAGCACGTAACGAATGTACACGAGATTATACTTTTCGTTCATGCTGTCTTTAGTTTATCCATCTGTTCATAATTAAACTAATTTTTTATGATGTGCGCAACATCTAATATATAATTGCATATATTTGTTCTTCAAACAGTACCTAACGTACATACTAGCCACTGGTAATGAGGTTCATTCTAGTCTTCGTTTATCTAAAGTACGCAAACTTAACTTTTCGCACAGTGAAAGATTTATTAATTGTATAAATTTTACAAGTGTGACGGAAGCTGTAAAAAATGTATCGACTGTAAAGAAATATTGCAACCTACATTTCTTATCAAGACCAATGTGTGCAAAAGTATTAGGGAAGCGAACCACATATTTATTGAATGAACGAAGATTAGACCATACCTCATTTCTTGTGGTTAATATGAACGACGTTGAAGTCTTCGGCGGAAAGATAGGATTCAACACCCAGCAACCACGAAGACGAAATCGATGCTTACTTGGAAATGGGAATCAATCAGATCTTTGCGAAACTTATTTTGCAAAGCCACAACTCACGAAAGAAAACCGTGCATACTCTAACTTGGTAGCGAATTCATCAAAAATGGTGAACACAAATCGGCAGATTTTGGAAGAAAATACATTTTGCGAGACCGGATGGTGCGAAATTACCTGATAATTGTTTTGTGTAACAAAATTTTTAATTTCCGTAACCACATTTTCTTTGGAAATATTTCGATACCAATTACCAAGAATTATTGCTAGGAATAGGTGTACAATATCGAATATTTTTCACTGTTACGCGACAGAGAAATATCAGATATTTAATGACAACGTATTGCTGTGTTGTTCGTCATTGTCCGTATTATTATTAGTCAACCACTCATCCCCACCAAATATAGGCCAATAATAAAGCATGTTTTCAAAATCGTATATATATATAGATAATTCTTTTACGTTTAAATAGTTCTCCAACACCCATCCAGATAGATCTTTTCTTAATTTATTAAACCAAGTTTTCGATCTTGATATAAACATCTGTCCTATTATTTACGTATATTTGTCCGAATAAACTAGGAATTTCATAATGTAGAACAGCCAATATACATCCGGTAGACCGGATTCGTCCCTAATGAGATCTTCTCACATAGTCAGTACCATCTCCTAGAATAATGTGTAAACCTGCAATAGTGAAGCTAACATAATATAGTATACGACAATGCGACTTCAACGCTAACTCCCACTATATAATATATATACCGAGTCTGTAAAGGATACTAACACGATGGCTACTGTGTTAGTAACCGATAACAACATTATTGTACCGAAAAGGTACATGGTACTAACACTATGGTTTCCGAGTCGGAACATGGTACCAGCATGATGGATTTCGATTTATGCTATAGTTCAACGAAATCGAGAATTACAACAATTTCTGAGCACATGTTACTCCAGTAAATACATACACTCATATTCATGTACGTAATAGTCTTGGTAACCTAGCGTCATGTTAGTTCATATAGAGCTAAGAGGATTTTACAATTTCAGCATGAAAACGTTTTAACCTCTTGTACGCATGCGTATAACATGGCAGATCATTAGTAGGAGCCAGAACTATACCCAAATCCAACTTTAGCTTTGGTAATGTAACTTGAGACAACTGGACTACTATCTTCCGTATGCCAGCGTGTAAAAGCAATAATAAGCTCAACATTAAACTAGGTTTTTATCCGTGAGATGTCACAAAAAACACATTTTATCCTAAAAAGTTTCCAACATGGTACCCTCCTATATTCCCACATTCCGCGCCCAAATATATAGTTGGTAAAGAGCGTAATACCGGCTCCTACTGATGAGTCGCCAGTAACCATGAAACGTATGTGCACGAGATTATACTTTCTGTTCGTGCGGTCTTTGGTTTATCGTTCTGGTCATAATTGAACTAATTTGTTACTAGGTGCGCAACACTTAATAAAAACATTACCTAATTGTGGAGAGAACCTATGCTTTTATTTTGGTTATAAGCACAAATAGGAAAGACAAACATTCTGAACTACTGCTTCTTCAGTTAAACCCTCGGTGCCTGGTAAATATGACATAATTCAACTCAAATATGCAATAGACACATTTACTTTTGGTTGTTAAGAGCTACGATGTACGCGTTAATGCTGCAGGCATGGCGAGCCTAGTAACAGGCTGTAACAAATTGAAAATGGAGGACGTACCAACTACAACATGAAAAAGAAGTGCAGTCTCATGTACGCTTGCAACTCAACAATATAAATGTGAATTTTAAACACTCTGATAATGATCGAATAATAAATTTCGCGTTCCTGCATAGATAATAATATCCAAACAGATTCAGTTTTAGGACATGTAAATTTAGAAACGCTGTAACGCATTAAAGCATATATTTATTACATAGCAGCTTTGTACAAGAAAAGTTCAATAAATGATATTTTTACCAAAACTCAACTCGCCTGCAATATCTGATAATTTATAAAGTAAATTTGTAAAAGCGAAGGGGATTGGTTTATATTAAATTCTTACATTATACAACAACACAGGAAGAGTTAAGCACGCACGCACACACCAAATTCAACTGTATGTATTCCATTCTTATACATGTCTACTTCGGAATCTGGAGCTCTAAGCACTGAGCCATCCAGCCGCACACCCCACACAATTTGCAGTTATATACTAACTAATGTCCCATGGTTAGCCTTTCATTTAGGTGGAGCATATATGGCATCCCTTTAAACCTGCAGTTACAATTAGCCATCTCCAATCTGTCATTATATTTACCATTTCATTTAAAGCTTACACTCATTTTGACATTTCTGCAAAAAAGCTACAACTTGAGTCCCGCAATTTTTTTATTCTAACAGAGAAAATAAACTTCCCCTGACTATGGTCTCATGGATCCCAGCGCTGTTAAAATGGCCACCGTGGCAGAGTAGCCCAAACGGAGTAAGAGGCTGCGAAATCGGGCAAAAGTAATTGATGGATAAATTTATTAATAGTTGTGAACCAATTAGTTCGAGTAAAACCCTTGTAGAGTGTAAGCACTGATATAATGTATAATAACTTTTACAAGAGAAAAATAAACTTTTTCGTCCAGGAACGCAGTGTTTTAAGATGGCTTAAAAATATATTCTAAAACAGAGGACTCCTCTTGTCATACAAATTAAGCAAAAATGTGCATTCATCACGCATAGCAAATTCAGTCAATTACCTAAAACGGTAATGATAGTCTGTTTCGATCTATAGTCTGCACAAGTATGAATAGCTTCCTAAATTGTAGCTTTTGTAATAAAGTGTGGACATCGAGCAGTAAAATTACCTTATTTGTAATAATTATGTTTGAATTAGTCAACAGACTGCACTAAATTATCAAATGAATCATTTCTAAATGGATTAGACAAAAGTTTAAGAATGCGTTGGAATCATTACACCTGTGCATGGAACAGAGTATTTGCCGTGTATAATAATAAAACGAACATTGGTTGCGCGGGTGGTGATAACAATTATTATAGTCAAGGTTGCGGTCTTGATATAATGTATAATAATAGTTTCAAAGACAGTTGTTCATTGAATTAGAAAGAAGAGGCAGTCATAACACGCTACTTTAATGCAGCTAAACTTTGCATTAGCTTTCTACAGCAAAAATGAAAGCCAGAAATTAATCCCAAACTCTAATACGATCTATCGATGTATACGTGTAAATTTTCGATCAAATTACTTAGGTAACCGAAAGGATGGTTAAAAAATAGAATGAAAGAAAATTGCAACTTAAACACATGTTCGAATCGAATGATGAGTGCACAGCCGCAATTGCACAGCATATTGCTGAAATCTCACACCATAAAATAAATAAGGACCCAACGGACAAATTACAAGGTGAGGTTAAAGCTTTAATTAATCAAATGATTGGATCTGGGGAATTGGATTCAGTACTTGGTAAATCATTAATACAAAGAGATTCACTCTCTCCCAGAGTGTATGGTCTAGTTAAAATTCATTAACAAGATAATCCACTTAGGTTAATTGTCAATGTCCAGAATTCTCCAACTTATAAGATGTCCAAATTTCTGTGCCATAGAATAAGAAAATACACCTATTTTCTAGATTATACATTAAAGAATACTTATCACTTTACTGATATTATTAGTAAATATAAATTATTAGAGAATGATAAACTGGCAAGCCTGGATGTGGTATCTATGTATACGAACATTCCGGTACAGGTTGCATTAGAGTGTGTCCAACGTTGCCTAACGGAATACCCTGAAATACTAGAAGGGAGTAAAATGATGTTAAGTAGTATTATGGAAATGTTAAAAATTTGTATGTCCTCTACATACTTTATATTTAGAAATGAATTCTACCTTCAAGTTAAGGGTGTTCCTATGGGACAACCATTATCAGTCCCAGTCGCTAATATTTATATGCATTATTTAGAAAAAAATCTCCTACTTAGATCTCCTCTCAAACCAAGCTTATATTTAAGATTCCTAGATGACATCTTCCTAATTTGGAATCACGGGGACAATGAGTTGGAGAATTTTCTGTATTTAGCTAATCAACTGGGAGAGGTAAAATTCACATTGGAAAAAGAAAACAAAGAAGAATTATCGTTTCTAGATGTAAAATTAAATCGAATGGGTCAGACATTAGAGAAAGATATTTACAGGAAGGATACTTATTCTGGTATCCTCCTGAATTATTGCTCTAATCACCCGTTTGGGATGAAAATAGGCATTCTAAAATCTATGATAATAAGAAGTCTTAAAATAGTGGATTTAAAATATAGGGATAAAGAACTGATGAAATTGAAAGACATATTCAGGATAAATGGTTATCCAAAAAAATTAACTGAGAAAATCATAAAGGAGACATTATTGCGATTTAATAGAAGAATAACCCAGGAGAGACGGGCAGGAGATTTAGATAATCATAATGAAGATAAGCACAGAACTCTGGTTCTACCAGACTCCAAATTAAGTAGAAAGATTAGGTTTTTAGCAACAAAATACAACATAAGAACAGTGTTAAGACAACCAGTTACAATAGGCAATAAGTTACCGAATCAGAAAGAAAAAATAGAACCTCTCAACACATCAGGGGTTTATGAGATACCTTGTAAAGATTGCAATCTTAGGTATATAGGTGAAACCATGCGTCCAATAAAGGTACGTAGAGATGAACATAAGACTGCATGCAAATACAGACATAGTCATAGATCAGATCTAGCCAGGCACTCAATGGAGACAGGTCATCAGATAAACTGGGACGGCTGTAAACGGATTGCACTATGTAACCGAAATAGATTAACCAGGTTGATTAGAGAATCAATTGAAATAAAATCAGGAATGAACGTCATGAATATGACATGTGTAGAAAAATCATTAGGCCCAATATATAATGAAGCCTTCTCGAATGGAAAGAAACGTAGATTAGAGGAACCAGAGCTATCAATAAATCTAAATAAGAGACCGCGACTATGAAAGGGGAAAAACAGAACGAATAACATGGAGTTAGAGAGCGGTAATATGGCTATAGTTATATATGTATATATATGGTAACATTTCAATTTACATAAGATGTGAGAGAATTTCACGTTGTTGCTTATATGTTTATCTAAAGATATTTAACAAATATGTGTATATATATATATATATATATATATATATATATATTTCGCAAATACATATATATGGACGAAAAGGACAGCACTGAGACAACAAATATATCTTTTAGAACCTTGGTCTTCATAGTATTTATATTACACCGCTGTTTGTCATTCAGATATAAAACAGAAACGTTTCATTCTTTAAATCAAGTTTGCGAGCTTGAAGTAAACACCAATCCCATTGTGTTTTACCAGTCATCGAACAACATAACAAAACAACCTTGGTCTTCATAGTATTTATGTTACATCACAGTTTGCCATTCTGATATAAAACAGAAACTTTTCATTCTTTAAATCAAGTTTGCGAGCTTGAAGTAAACACCAATCCCATTGTGTTTAACCAGTCATCGAACAACATAACAAAACAACTTTGGTCTTCATAGTATTTATGTTACATCACTGTTTGTCATTCAGATATAAAACAGAAACGTTTCATTCTTTAAATAAAGTTTTCGAGCTTGAAGTAAAAACCAATGCCATTGTATTTAACCAGTCATCGAGCAACATAACGAAACAACCTTGGTCTTCATAGTACTTATGTTACATCACTGTTTGTCATTCAGATATAAAACAGAAACGTTTAATTCTTTAAATAAAGTTTTCGAGCTTGAAGTAAACACTAATCCAATTGTATTTAACCAGTCATCGAGCAACATAACAAAACTACCTTGGTCTTCATAGTATTTATATTACATCACTGTTTGTCATCCATATATAAAACAGAAACGTTTAATTCTTTGAATCAAGTTTGCGAGCTTGAAGTAAACGCCAATCCCATTGTATTTAACCAGTCATCGAGCAACATAACAAAACAACCTTGGTCTTCATTGTATTTATGTTACATCACTGTTTGTCATCCATATATAAAACAGAAACGTTTAATTCTTTAAATCAAGTTTGCGAGTTTGAAGTAAACACCAATCCCATTGTATTTTACTAGTCATCGAACAACATAACAAAACAACCTTGGTCTTCATAGTATTTATGTTACATCACAGTTTGCCATTCAGATATAAAACAGAAACGTTTAATGACTGTTTATCAGAAGAAGGAAGGCAGTTTAGTCAATATTTAAAACTAGAATATAATTAAACCCAACAAAATTTAATTTTTAGTTGCTATACTTAGAAGTTGACTGAGTTAATTACTATTATGAGTTAAAAAGATGCAGCCGAGAGTAGGACCAGGATAGAAGACAATCTACTTGAACGTTCCATTTAAGTATGACACTGTTTCCCACGTACCAAGGAATAAAGAGGAAGTGGCTCTAACATGCACATTCATAAACATCACACTTCAGTAGGACGCGTGGCTAGATAAACGGCTGAGCAACAAATGTGGTTCACTTAAATAGATGTATGCGTGTAATCAGTCAGATTTAACACAGCATGTTAAAAATTTTATATACGCAAGTATACATACTTGACGCATACTTAGAACAACTTAAATTGGTAACAGTATGCCAGTGTATTGCAAAAATAGACGAACTGTTTCATCCAGACTTAAGAGATGAAAACCAAATATAATATAACTATAGGATTTAATACCCAATGGCTACCTAGAGTGATTGATTGAATTAGCCGTTAAAGAGGAATTCAAATTACACATAGGCGTGCAACACCAGTAAATAGTAAATATAAATGAATATTAACGAATCAGAAATAAAAGGATTTACGCAGCTTTTACACGAGCATCTAATGAAGCTAAATTAGGTAGGTTATATAATGTAACGCATGCAACTTAAATATGTAATATTTTAAAGCAAAGACAAAATATCCAGGTGTGGCTTACGGGCGATTTCTGAACAAAACTTGACGAGTGTGCAATACAACTACTGGATGAATTATTATAACCAAGGTTGCGGTTTTGATATAAGCACCTGACCCATTAATTACTTCAATATGTCAGTATAAACTAAGAACTGTATAGTGTAGAAAAGGCAATTCAGCCAGTAGACCAGATTCATCTTTATTGAGAACTCATCATGTACTGGTCAGAATTTGCCGTGAAACCGGTCTACTGGATGAATTTCCCTTTCAACGTTATACAATTCTTAGTTAACACTCACATATGTAAGTAATTAATGGGTCAGGTGCTTATATCAAGAACGCAACCTTGATTATAATAATGCTTATCACCACCCGCGCAACTTATGTTCGTTTAATTATACTGGATGAATTGTCTTTGCAGACTTATACAATGCTTAGTTAATACTAACACACACACAACACACACACACACACACACACACATATATATATATATATATATATATATATGACGAGAATGGTGTTTCTTTTAGGCTCACAAATTTTATTTAAATAATTTCTAACATCACCCGAGCAATCAATGACTCTTTAATTTCATAAAAAATCAAACCAATTCAACTTCCCAAGGTGGTGTCATTTCTGTTCTATAATGGCTGAATGATAGGGCCAGTTTGAACACTAGGTCGGAAGAGATGCCACATAGGCTTCATATGAGGAAAAAATCAACAAAAAATGTTAGTAAATGATTAAAATGTGTGTATTGTACGGCTGGTTAGCGCAATGGATGTCCCGCTCGAAGCTAAATTTTGAAAAGTACTTGACGGATTCCCAATAAGGACGAAACCGGTCTGCTGGATGAAATGCCTTTGCTAAATTATACAATGCTTAATGTATACTGGAAAAATATAACGGAACTGGTGTTTATCTCAAGCTCGCAACCTTGATTTAAATAATTGTTACCACTAACCGCGATATAAATGAATAGTTAGTCCCACTGTATGGCTTAGGTTTTAGACCACATTGGATTTATTTGTTATGGCGAGCTACTCAGCACTAACGCATTGTTTAGCGATGATAAGTAGTCATCAGCTTCATGCAATAAAAAAAAGACGAAATAAACTGAAATCTGCATCTAGCGTCACCTACAAGGGTAATATTTCCTGTGGGCAATCATATGTAGGCAGATGCGGTACAAAATTGAATTCAAACACCTCTAAGCACTTACCAACTTGGTTAGAGCAAAATAGGATTTTTGTTACAAATAAATTTTTTATCCCATGAAAATTTCGACGTGCAAACAATGCGTTTATGCATTGTAATTAAGACTAGATGTGTTAGTATGTTTCCTATTTGGAAACGATTTTAATAGATCGACGTTTTCCAGAACTATGGAAGAAAAACTAATTTTTCGTATACTGGCAGTAACAGGAATTCCCAAGCCCCATGCAAAACTGTGCATAGTTACGTTAATTGATATTTTAAATGTTAGACTGATATATATTGAGAGTGCCTTTTATGTGAACTGTCTTTCATATTTGAACAAAATTATGTTTATCGTTTATTTCTCCATTAAAACCGTAGATAAGATCGAGCATAGGTACTACTGTGCAATTTTAAACTTATTTTTAAAATTCATATTGGGCGATAAGTCTTTTGTGATTTTGAAGAACAATCACGTATGCTGAAACTTCACCAGTCATTCACTTTGAGAATTTTGCATGTTTCTCGAATGCTATGGACTGAATGAGCACATAAGCTCGATTCATCGGCACTAACGGATTTGCACTCATTATAAATGATGGAGATTTCTCCGAAAACTACAATTAAAACCTGCCATCGACTACTTCAACCGATTTTATTAGTTCATGCTCCGTATGTCACATGTTTTCAGCACGGAACACATTTGCTACACGCGATATAACCGACGACCACGGCTACAATTTTGCCTAGCAACTGCTAGGAAGTATTTGTCACCATAGTGATGATGAAGCAGTGAGCAAGTATGCTCAAGCCAAGCATAAGCTCTTTCGATATGACGCCGTCTTGCTGCATAATTAAAATATATTTCTGTATTCTAATTGTCTGAGAGAATGAACCAATCACGAGCTTCGCATTGTTTATCTCCATGTAATATATATATATATATATATATATATATATATATATATAGTGTGTGTGTGTGTATACATATATATTATATAATATAATAAAGTTCTGCCCACCCGCCGGAACGTTTAGGTTAAAGCAGTCACATGCAACTACACTGTTTTCTCGCGCAAATTGAATATTAAGGTATCACCTCAAATAACAATTACATTTCATCAGTCACATCTTGCATGCAATGCTAGTGCACCACTTGCCGCAAATCTAATCAGCAAAACTATTTGACTTTTGCGACTCAGTTCAACCACGAGAACTTGGCAGAGGCTTCCATTTATCGATGCAAATGCAGACCACATACCAACACCTACTAGTCTACTGCTTACAGACATTGCAACGAATAAAAGTAAGGAATTGCAACAAAGCTGTCAGGACAACAAAGACAGCGTCTTGGCTCCGTACTTATATAGTTCACGGTATTTCATCGGTGAAATCGACAATTTTCAATCTTACTACCTGCCTAGCTTCTCGTAGTGTAACTCTTCACAGGCGTTTGAAGCGTTACAGTACGCACTATATCAACAGTAAACGATATTTTCTATACAAAATTAACTTAATAAATTTTAGAGTATTAAAATACTGGCTTTAATTTCCTCCGTAAATTATTGAATTTAAATATTTCTTTCGATATTTACAGTTACGAGGAAGTAAGAGAGAAGCTATTTTTTGAAGTAACAAAACTGCTGCCTTAATTAGACAGAAGTAAAGTATAGCACAACCAGCCATACATTGCATTAAGGTAGTTATTCTCAACGTAAAAAGCCATAATAATTCAAGTTGTATTATATCGTAACTCCAAACAATTAAACCGAAATAGTTATAGCATCAAAAAAATCATTTAATAAATTATAAAATATCACATTCATCACGAGACATTTAAATCAGGAAAAAATGGAATGAAAAAATAAGTGTCAGAAAACACAACACATACTGTCAGTAAGAATAATAAAATATTTTGTTTTAAAGCATAAAAATAACACGTTAGCTAACAAAATAGTTGTACGACAAAGGATTACACGACTACGACACAAAATTCAACAGCCCCATCAAATGTACATAAACTCTTTTACTCAGTAATAGTGACAATTGGACAAACAGCACACGGAATGCTTATGCAAAAAAACACGACAACTGCATTGAGAATAACAAATACTACGATGAGCTTAACCAGTCCACGCTGGTGGCAAGAAATATCCATTAAACATCGACTTTCCGATCTGGCACTGCATCGAGTTAGCATAGCCGCCTCACATTCGTTAATGTTCAAAGAAATGATCAAATTGAACTGAAAACACATTCTATCAACAGAAAGTATGGCGCAAAAAGAGAAATTGAGTTCACAACCTGTACGTGTACAGTATTCCAACTTCAATCGAGTTTACTTTACAGCAGAATCCATTTCACCAGGCTATGCTTTCGACTCGAGCATCGTCAGGCCGAACTCAGACTCGTGGCACATCGCTTAAAATTCGATTTATCTGATCGCAGGCAGTTGACAGGCCGAGCACTTTCAACATTATTTTTCGCATAAACAATCCCGACTACCACTGATAAACTGAAATAAATGAAACAACTAATCATCGACGTCACCACAGACAGACACGCAACAGCCTTTAAAAACTGTGGCTTCACTGCCATATAACCATGAGATAAATAAAAATAATTTTAACATAAAATATGATATAGTCGTATTTGTTTAATAATAGAAGTAGAGGTGATATGTTTTCATAATAGATTCTTATAATGCAGTCCACTTCTTACAGTTACCACGAGTATTGAGTTGTCTTGAACGATTTCAAAATCATTTCTTGCAACCGTTCATGCATAAAATACAACGCATTACCCAACACTCAGGTTGGTTTTTCATCAGTTTATCCGAATGCTTTGAGTGCCCACTTGACCTCGCTAAAATAACAAAACAAATAAAATTTAGCAAAAAATACCGACTAGGATAAGCGTATTAGTAAGTAAATAATGTTAATTTTCACCACATGTATTTCATAGACTTTAGCCTATGGATACATGATTAAATTAGGAAAATATGTTTTAAAAAAAGCAATATAATAATGAATTAAGCATTGATTTTATGAGGTGTTGGTTGCAACCACTTAGGATACAGCAAAGTCAACATTTTATGCCTTTAATAGATCGTGACTGCATAGAAATTGTGCAGCCGATATTTCCAGTCACGTACACTGAATGCAAAGCTACTAGACGTGAGAGCCTTTGTCTAATAAATAAGCCTCATTTTGGAAGACAGGTGTGTTTTGAAATCGGAATCTTTATGTTCCGCAACTGATGGATGCTTAAGCTCAACATCCTCAAGGCGATACTACCCTTCAGTAGCCCATCAAGAAATCATCACAAATAAAGATGGTGGAAATGGATACACCCTGTTTAGGAACCCAGGTTAGTTTATTTTTAAAAGTTTTGTGATTCGGCTGAGTCAATCCTAAAAAAACTGTTTTAGAAATTTCTTAACAAATGTTAAGAACTACGCAATGCTGAAAATAGTAATGAAATTGACGACCGTGGAGCTATAAAAATAACATTTGCGTCCGAGCAATCACCAGCAGATTGCAGAAAAGTAAAAACTGCTCTTCAAATCCGAGAGACAAGCTATAACATATAATGAAGAACTTCATCTTCGCACAATAGTATAGTACGCAGTCATCATGAATCAAATATTTAACATTAACGACAGTCCGATGTAAACTTATTACTGAGGAAAATGGCTCCTCAGTGCAGGATTGAAGGACTAATTTTGTAAGGTAATTCGTGCGGTAATATAGTGACTAAACGAGGATTTAGGCATTATATTAATATTTGAACACATCGCAAATGCTATATAATGACTGTCAAAAGTGATAAAATGAGGTAGCCTACACAGGAAAATAATCTGTAAAGGTGAAATTGCTCAAAAGGTGTGACTAAAAGTGAAATTGCATTTATAAAACAACAATGCCATTATTCAACGATATTATAGAAAGAATGCATGCCTTATTCAGATATGATGAAAAATGAGCTAATAAAGGCAGACGCTTAATTCGTAAGGAAAATGCCCCGAAAACCTTCTTTGCGTTAAGTTTTAATACCGAATCGGAGGTCGAACTGATCGACGTCATTTTTAACAAAATCGTCACCCTAGAATTTCCGGTAACAACGAACGGATTAGATTCTGTCACGATTTCCTGACGTAGTATTCATCTTTCAGCTGTCAACGACAAATTATGACAAACATGCTAATAACACCTGTCGATCTCTCTAAGAATCAAGTCAAAGGTCTTCATGTAAAGTATATGTCCAGTCTTCGTATATGCCGCTGAGATGTTTGAGATAACTGACTCAAGTTTCCAGTGTCGAGATTATTTGTGGATCAACGAATAAGTTCATCATCTTACGTCGTTTTTATTTGATCGCCTGGAAGCCTTAATCAGTCAAGCAGTTATAACCAGCTATATTTTTATGTGCTATTACCCTGAAAAGCATGTAAGGAATGCTGATTGAGTTTTTGGCACTACCTGAGAGGGCAACCTATACATTCTAATAGCCAGGCCTCCTAGGTAACTCCGATGGGTGGCTGGAACCACGGAAAAGTTATAGTAGCAATTCCATGGTCGAAAACTATTATTCATAATATCAGACCGTCACCAACCATAAGACAATTCAAAGGACGAAAGTATATGAAAATCTGGCATAAATTGCGTCTGGTGCAGAAGCGTCTGACAAGCTCTACCGTATGAGCATATGCTTTTCTAGAGTCCATCCAGAGGTAGATCTTGATCACAGTTTAGTTATTAATTTAAAGAAGTTATTTTCTAAAAAAGGTTAAGCTTACAAACGTGTCACTTAACAATTCCTTTTCATAAGAACAAGGATTCAAGTCAGGCCTACAAATCAAACTATCTTTACACACACATCGACTGGACAGCAAGGAAGACGAGTCAACTTCATCTGCTAGCTTCATTGTGACCTACGTTGAGCATCGTTTATGATGTGCACGAAGTGAAAACCCTGGGACATTAACCAAAAAGTACACGAATAGAATATTAAGCTAAAATTACGATTGCGTTTAATGCACCTTTCAGCTTATTCCTCATTGGATTAGATTTCCTCATTAGCAAAGATGATGCCTAATGCGTGTTTTATATATATATATATGAAGCCTTATGGATAAAAGAAATTGCAGCCGGATTTATGCAAGCAGAAGAAGCATGTTCAGGCATTGAGCTTGAACTGGATGTGACTCTCACAATTGATTTGTTTCCGTTTTTTCACTCTCTCTATGTTTACATATTTCTATCTTGTTTTGTTTTCCAATTCATATATAAAGATATGTTCATTAGTAGATACTTGAGGAGATAATGAGAAAGTATTGTTTCTTGTATCTGAGAAAATTTCTTTTTGTTTTTGCACATAGGAAGGATAAAATGAATATATATATATATATATATATATATATATATATATATATATATATATATATGTGTGTGTGTGTGTGTGTATGTATGTATATTTGCAGGTCCAACTGTCTCAAGTTTCCTGATTAACTAAATAATGTGCCTGGGGCGTAATGCCTGCACATATTGATTAGTAGCCAGTGAATACTAAACGCGAGCGTCAATGGGATCACATTTTCGTTTCTGTAGCTTTCGCATACCTTCTTAGTCACTAGTGAACTAACCCAGAAGTAGACAAGCCATGCTTTATACTAAAATAATCAACTAATTCAACATTTCAATTAATTCTGCATTTTCACATATCACCGTCGATTATAACTGAACGCATCATAATCTGAAGAGAAAAATCAAAAGCCCATTAAAATTGCTCATAATGAGAATAAAGATCCATCAAGAAATAGCTTCCAGCACAAACTAACAAAAAGTACTTTTCGCACAAATTTCCGATTTGATTTGTGAAAACTGCACTTCTTCGTGAGGTTAGTTTCGGTTCTCGCAGCTTGTATTTACTACATCATCCGATTTACCGACAGAAACTATTCCAGCAAACTTTAACATAGCACATCTGATAGCTGAAATATTAGATATGTAAAAGACCAAGAGAAAATTATATTTCTTAAAACTTTAGTCGAAAATTAAAAAAAGCAAATTAATAAGCTTCAAATCACACCAGTTGTCCGTTCTTCTACGGGAGAACACTGTTCGTTTTCATTTTATTTGCTGGCATTATTTGGCTGGATAGATGAACTACTCGTAGATTTTGCCACTTGTAAACGAAATGTATCCAATAGTAACTGTTGATCCAGTTTACGCATACCCTGCACAATGGAACAGTAAAAAATTCATAAAATCTTACATAATCTGTAAGAAACAGTATTAAATAATAAAAACCACCAAAAAGTATAGAATATAATGTAGAAACCGTAACCGTCTGTGTAAGGAACGTAGATGAAATACAATATTAGATAACAAATTTGGCACTACAGTATAAAGTGCACAGACAGACTACACTTTAGATGACAGTTAAATACTGTTTGTTGTGGAGAACTAATATATATGCAAGCATGCATTAGGTGTTGCTAACCTAGTAACAAATTAGTTCAGTTATGACCAGAAGGATAAACCAAAGACAGCATGAACGGAAAGTATAATCTCATGCACATTCGTTTCGTGCTTACTGGCGACCCATCAGCATGAGCCGATATTACGCCAATTAACCACTATATATTTGGGTGAGGAATGCGTGATAATGATGATGTTGGTGTCGGTTACTGACACAATAGCCATAGTGTTAATATCCCTTACAGACTCGGTATATATATATATTATATAGAATGAGTTAGCGTGGAAGTCGCATTTTCGAGACTTTATATGATGTTAGCTTCACTATTACAGGTTTTCACATTCGTCTAGTTGATTGTACCGTCCTACTATTCCACATTCTTCTACCAAATATATAGTGGTTAAAGGCCATAATACCGACTCCTACTGATGAGGCGCCAATAAGCACGAAACGAATGTGAATGAGATTATACTTTCTGTTCATGCTGTCTTTGGTTTATCCTTCTGGTCATAACTGAACTAATTTGTTACTAGGTTAGCAACCCTTAATACATGCTTGTATACTTTAGATATGCTGGCTAAAACCGGCGTGTACGTGAATTTATTTACATTTTACGCTCAAATATCTAGCAGAATTACATAATGTAATGAATTCTATGTATGAAGCATACCGCAGCCTATTTTTCAATATGTAGCAATTAAAACACAGGTTAGCTTTAGTTCTTATACAATGTAAAAACAGCAGTAAAATAGGCTCAAATTGACTGCAAAATGCAAAATGAATACAAATACATACATTCATATAAGTAAAAGGAACAACTGATCTTCACTTACACCCCTGGACCCTCGTTATTCAGTTTGCTATCGCGCTCAGATGATGATCATAGAAATTCAAAACGCGCCAGTAAGGGAGGCTGGCAGTATTTTTTATGTCGTGCGTGAGATTTCAAATATTTGATTGGAAATGTTTCTTGAAGGAATTTCTTTGTCGCGAACCTGGATTAATTGGAATTACCTGATCTGCATTTTGACTAACGCAGCTTTCATTGTTCAAGTAATTTTTTTTGGCAAAATATTTCGGCCTATTTTACCGTAGGCCTTCATCAGTTGCATTTCAGGAAATAAATGAAGCAAGCGGTTGCTTCATTTATTTCCTGAAATGTAACTGATGAAGGCCTACGGTAAGATAGGCCGAAATATTTTTCCAAAAGAAAATTACTGGAAAAAGGCTGCGTTAGTCAAAACGCAGATCAGGTAATTTGATTGGAATGTATGTTCAGCCCGCAGATTTGATTTAAATCAATTTTGACCACCTGTGCAGGCAAGAATTTCACAATTTTGAAACATGTATTGTGCACATTTTAACCGTATCCAATGCAGAGATATATGGACGGAATGGTACCTGTATAGAAAAGGCTATATATATATATATATATATATATATATATATATATATATATATATATAATGATAGGAAGCGACGACTAAGTATGATAGGTCAAGAATGACTCATAGTAATATAGTTACAACTTTAGAAACAATAGCAAGACTATTTGCAATAAAATACTTTATAATGGCAAACATGGATTTCCACGTCTCCTTTCCTTTTGGTAACTGACCCATGAGAACCTTAATTGCCTCTATAATCTATAAACAATTAGGAATATGAAATAAAGCTAACCAGGCAAGGAAAACACTTTAATATTGACAAAGGTCTAGAGCATAATAGAAAATTTTATGGAGAAAAAATATATTATTTAAAAAAAGTATGTTGTTAATAGAATGTTAACCTTCATATCGAGTATTTTCTGAAGTTCCGTAACATCGGTGTCTGGAAGAAGTTGCCGGAAACTCGCAATAAATGCATCTGCTGCCCTACTATCCACGCGACCCATTACAAATGCGCCAGATGACGAAATTGGAGCTTGTACTGTTGAATTTGAAGATTGACCTAATCCACCCGCATATTTAAAATAGATGGAAGATTAAATTTTCAGATAAATGGATGATAGAACTCATTGTATTACAGAGGAAATAAAAGAATAGTGCGAAAGATTTAATTTGATTACTGCGAAGCGGAACATACCTAAACCTATTTTAACTTGGAAAAAATTCTATTTATGAAAAGCTACAAATAAATCGGCTTCAAAGCAGGCATCAGTTTAATTTCCTGATCCTTATTCTGACTAACAAATAACTGTTCCCAGTTCTCTTTTTCGTTAGAGAATATTCGAGTCTCCATTTCCAGATTCTTCATCAGCTCACAGCCCATAACAAGTTATAAAAGAAAATGATAAAGTAAGTTTGAAAGTTCATTTAAACCGTTCAGTTTTTATTTGTGATTGGGTAATACAATATTAGCTAACTTACGTTTTACTAAACAGACATGAGCATATATATATATATATATATATATATATATATATATATATATATATAAAGTTCAATAAGGACATGTATTCTACCTGAAATTTTCTGTACTACCTTATACATTGCTTAGTTTATAATGGCATATATATATATAAAGTTCTCAATAAGGACCTAACCTGTCTATCTGATGAATTTTTTGTGCTACCTTATACAGTGCTTAGTTTATGACATTGTCGTAACCAATCTCCGAATCTTTGCTAATAAATTATTTTAATCCACTTTTATCAATAGTTCTTATCACGCATTATTCAGAAGGATCTCAAATTTTCTTCAGGTAATTGACGTGGATATTTGTTTTCAAGGTTACCACCGTATCATCCATATAATTTGTGGATATCAGCGTATCCTGGTAAGCTTAATTAATATAATATATAAATTGAAAGTTATTTAATATTATGGCTGGTTTATTAAATCCTGAGGATACAGAGCAGTTGGCTAATGGACTTAAGGATTGTAGCTTAAAAGATAGTTCAGAGGAACTAAAGTGTTCCAAGATAGATGATCATTCCGCATATATGGTTTTTCCGGGCCTGGCATCCCAGAGACTGATGGTAGTGACCAAAGAGCCTGTGAAAATCTCCATCTTCGTTATGTTTAGCCTATGTTTTATAATTGGGCCTGTAGATACTGGTAAGTAGATTTATTAATAAATGTTCCATGGGTACGTTGTTTTGCTCTTATATATATATATATATATATATATATATATATGCCATTATAAACTAAGTATTGTATAAGGTAGCGAAGGCAATTCATCAGGTAGACCGGTTTCGTCCGTATTGGGAAAACTTTTCACATAATGTCCCGAATTTGCCGCGACCAAGGCTCGAATCTGGGCACGTCTGATTCAGAAACTGCTTTTCAAACCACTGAGCCACCCTGCCACACTCTCTACACAATTTTCAGTTATATAATAATTTATGTTTCTTGGTTAGCCTTTCCGTTTACGTAGTGCCCCTTTAGATATAAATTTCCAATAACCAACCTCAAATGTGTCATTATAGACTAGACATCACGCTACCTTGGGAAGTGGTGTTGAATTGAACATTTATCTAAATAAACGCTCGTTTATTGCGCGGGCGGTAACGATAATTTTTGTAATCAAGTTTGTCATTTTTATATAACCACAATTTCTTTTATATATACCTTAGTCAGTATAAATACGCGGTTAAATACAATGGGATTGGTGTTTATCATGAGATACACAAACTTAAACGTTTTCATATTTTATGGTCAACATTAAAACAGAACGGAAAATTTACTAACATAAACGAAATCTCAACGAATATATGATTTTGAAAGGCTAAAATGCGGCTTCAGCATATAACATTCTTAGATAACTCGTTTTGACAACTACGTCGACTGCACAATTCCTCTGAAGTTATGAAAACTTTTCCCGCTTTCACAACCATCAGGTATCTTATTCAAATTAGCCATCAACCTCTGCACGGGCGGTGATAATAATTATATTAATCAAGCTTGCCATTTTAAGATGAGCTGTATGAGCGACTGACAGTAGTTTTGCAAGGTTGCGCGGCTGGTTAAAAAATTGGGAACTTCATACACCAACGTGATTGATACAACTGTTTACTTAATACTTATTTTTGCATGTTACGTTGTTTATATGTATAGAACTATCAGTCTTATAGCGAATATTGACAATAAATTTGATTAATCGTTCAGCATACAAATGGTCAGCTTGTCCGTGATCGAGCCAGCGTTGCTATCCAAACTTTTTTTGTTTTTAAAACATATTGCTTTAATTGTAAATAAATCTGCTTATTTTAGAATTTCTGTCGATCATGGGTTTGAAGTTGGCAATTATTTTGTTGAGTTCGCTCTTGCTTCGACCTTTCAATCACTTCCAACCCAAGTGATGATTAATCTAGGTTTAGATTTCATACTTAAATAAAACACACATACATACATATATAAAAGTATCCATTCATACATACATACAAACATATATACAAACAAACATCCATGCATAAATACATACATAAGGGGATATAATACTTACCTTCCGACATACATACACACGCATGCACATATACATACATGCACTCATACATCAATACATATATACATACACGCAAATACATATATACATACATAAATATATATATATATCATAATCATCAATGAAAACAGATATATGACAGCATATAATTGCTGATGCTTCACTACCGCATAACCACATTATGAAAAAGAAAAGATGATAAAAACAATAGTAGACATCTGAAAAATTAAATAGTAAAAGGAGAATGCGGTAAATCTCGCCCAGCTGGAGAGACATATCTAAGTAACACCTAAAAAAGAGGCAACCCAGATATCTACACAACAAAATCTACGGTAAATCAACTGTAAGATAAGACGATATCGGCAAGGCAGCGTCTGCAGTTTTCTCTGTATCACTTTATAAACAAGATAATCTCAAAATTCGCTCTGTCCAGCTACGATGACTCTACTGGTAACCTACAGCATGATCACAACTGAGTAAGCTTGAACGACATATCCAGCAGGTTTTCCGACCAAAATCTATGATGCGCACATGAACCGCATCCCTGTAGACGAATTGGTTGGTATTGGCTATTTTTCCATTGCCAAAAATTGTCCACCTTACAGCTTACGGTAATCTGTTGCCGGTTGACAGAACAGTGCTCTATTGGGCAATGAAAATGAGAGTATACGTAAAACGTGATCCAGAATGATTTGGTGAATACCGTTTGACCAAATCCATAAAACAACCTGTCTGTGAAAAATAAATGTCTCCATTAAATCAACACTCGGCCTAAAAATAAATCAATTGTTGAAATTAGCTTGTAAGGTTAACTGAATACGCAATACACACTGCAATGATAATACGGTTAACAACCATTTCAGAACAGGCGCAAACTTATAGGCTTACCGGTTTCAGTTTCGTTATTTGTATTAGAAGTGGCGTCATTTGCGGACGCTGTAGAATTGACACCATATCCACCAATCGGTAGCATTACAGCTTTAATTAAACGTTCGGCACGCCCCATGCCTTCATTTACAAGACTGGTGAAGCTTCTTGGTGGAGCCTGTAAGTTAATCTACTTGACAGAACAACAAAACATTTCAAGCATAAGAGATTTTACAAAAATCAAATACAGAAGTAAATAAAAAACAAACCTAGCCAATTTAGGTCCAAAATACGCATGTATCTTACAGTTAATTTAGTCTTAGTAGCATCAATGTAATAGGTTAAAGAAAAAAAAAGTTAAAAACAAGACTATAAACAGGTTACAATCAGTTTTACTGTTCGCAGAGCATAACATGGACGAGACAAAGGTTCGCAAAACCTAATACATACTTGCATATATATATTAGCTCTTCGCAACAAACAGTATTTAACTGCAATATATTGAATTGAATGATGTCATGCTTACCGCGAAATGTGATAACTGATATCGATGAAGGCCAGAGTGTATGGTTTAACTGGAGTAACAGGTGTTCGGAAATTGTTGTAATTCTCAATTTGCGTGAACTTTAGCATAAATTTATATCCATCAGGTTGGTATCATGTACCGACTCGTAAACCATAGTGTTAGTATTCGGTACTCATCGAATTCAAAAAAAGTTATCAGTTACTAACACAATAGCCATAGTGTTAGTATCCTTTACAGACTCGGTATATATATTATAAAGTGTGAGTTAGCATTGAAGTCGCATTGTCGTTGACTTTAGATTATGTTAACTTCACTATTACAGGTTTACACATTCGTCTAGGAGATTGTACCGTCCTATTATTCCACATTCTTCTACCAAATATACAGTGGTTAAAGGGCGTAATACCGGCTCCTACTGATGAGTCGCCAGTAAGCACGAAAAGAATGTGCATGAGATTCTACTTTCCGTTCATGCTGCCTTTGGATTATCCTTCTGGTCACAACTGAACTAATTTGTTACTAGGTTCGCAAAACCTAATACATACTTGAGAGCGTGGAAAGTTCGATTGAAACCCCGCCCTTGACACACGAAGGCACATTTGCAAAATGTCGAACGAATGCTCATGACATAAAAGCATATACTATTCATACCTCAGATCATTTCTGCTAGGTACAAAACGTGGCCTTATGAAAAAAATTCACGAAAACGCGCAATTACGTGTGATGATGGTGCCTAAGCCGTAGCTACTAAGCGCATCACAAAACTAGCAAGAATAGATTTACAGACACTGATTGATAAAAAATGGAAATCTAAATTTTTCGCATTCAGACACAGAAGTGAAAATTAAATCAATGAAATACGCCAATCCGCGCAGAATTTTTGATCTGGAATGCGTGGACCAAATCCATATACTCAATCGCACTCTGGGGATGCTTATCAGTGGTTTTCGTCGCGAGATGTTTGCGGCTGAGCTAAATGATGGCGCACGAACAAAATTATTCGATTGACGCTAGTAATAATAACTAATCGGCCTCTATTCTTACTATTAAGGGTCTTTATGAATATTCTGCGATTGACTCGGGTGTTCGAAAAGGATGTGCAATTAATCTCTGGTCCATTGTTTCGTCCATGCAGACGCCATATTCGCCAATGTAGAGAACAGTGTTGAGCAGCTCACTGGTCTCGATTATGCTGGCGATGTTGTTCTGATCGCATAAAAGAAAGACAAACTCCAGAGAGCCATTAACTGCACTTAAAAAGTTCCCAACCAGTGCAGTCTGAAGCTAAACACCTCAAAATTATTACCAATAACAAACTTTTATTGGGAGGCCAAGATCATGCTGAACGGCGTCTATCTGCATGGTCAACGTAAACATATACTTAAGGTAAATTACTTTTTCCTTGTTACACGACACAAGGTGATTGCATCCACTTTCTACCTGATTATTCCAGAAATTTGGACTTCTTTTTTCTGAAATCTGAAAACAAATCACACAAACAATTTGACAATCAATATGTCAAGTGGAAAATTTAGTATAAACTGTCCCGTTTGTACTTATTGTTGGATCGCTTAAGCATAACTGGGTTTTTATCACTAGGCAAGTGTATGCCAAATTGGTTTGTGTAAATGTTTGCATATGTACACTCATCGAAATGAAGTTACAGTGATTTAAAAACAAATACTGACGACTCACTAGATAAGCATAAGCCATGCCTATGTGTATGTGTTCTCGTTTGTTTTGGATTGAGGAGCAATCAATTACTGCACGTTTACACTCATCCCAGTGAAATTACAGTGATTTAGCAACATCTGACTATTCACTAGATAGACGTATGTCACGTCTGTGTGTGATCGTCTGCTTAAGACTGAGAAATAAAACTGCATTTCCAATTGTTATTATGAACGACGTTGAAGCCTTCAGAAGAATGGGACAAATACATACCCAGACCGATCGAAGACAAAACAGATACAGACATGGAAATTATGATCATTCGGATCTTTGTGAAACTGTTGGTGCAAAGCTACAACTCGCGTACGCAAAATGCGGCATTGCAAAATCTGAAGCTGGCACCCCGCAAAAGTTCAAAGAATTTTTGTCAGACAGACTAAGAAACATATAATTAGCGGAACGTGTATCAGTCATTTAAATGAAACTAAAATTATAAATGTCAATTAAGAGTTAGCAAAATTAAATTGGCCAAGATAACGTTTTTTAATCGGATAGAAAGTTAAAATTAAAATTAAATATGTGTCATATAAGGCATTTGAAAATTGCCTGCTAAAGAAAGACAATGGTAATAGTGCAACGAAAAGTTGACTTTTTTCCCCTCATAAAAACAAAAGGTCTCTGGTGATATAAGACGGACCAGATTTTGTCGATATTTCTAGATGCATTAGTCTTGCTGTAGCTATCTTTGTCAAAGTATGCAAAGTAATCTGAAATTTGTTTGACGATTTCAATAAGCAATAACTTCATTTTTCTGGTCATGCATACTACCAGCCTTCCTCTATGTATCAGACGTCGGAGATGCATCACTTTAGCTGCAAGCACCATAACAACTTTGTTAATCGATTATTTGCTCGGTTTCGCTTAGATCATTGCCAACTGAACAAAATTTACACGCCAACCAGTTCTATTCTGCTGCTCTTTCAGGTACTACCGTTATCAACCCATGATTTTGGTCGATTGCGGTGGTTGTAACACTGTTTTACAAGGCCAGTCATAAATTCTGCTCGCCAGGCTATTTAAGCATCTCCGATAGATGGCTGGTACAGCAGGAAGGGCAGGTCAACCATTTCACCGCCGGATACCATTATTCGCGATATTGGACACATGCCTATAACGCACCTTAGGCTCACTAATCGAGAGAAACTTGAATGGGCGAACATATTTCGGACTAGCGTCAAGAAGCCCGGTTAATAATGCTTTGTTGGCGGGTTTGATTATAAATGTTCTGGCTTTATTAACATTATATAAGATAGAAAAAGGAATTTATCCACTAGATTGCATGACATTTGTAGTCTCGGTGCCTACCGGCGACTCATCAGTAGGAGCAGGTAACACGGTCTAAACCTATTAGATATTTGAGTGAGGAATGTGTGACAATTTGACAGTACAATCTCCTATACGAATGCGTATACCAGCAGTAGTTGGGTTAACTTCATATAAAGTCGTCGACAATGCGATTTCAAAGCCGACTCACAACTTATAATATATACCAAGCCAATAAAGGATACCAACACTAAGGTTGCCTAGTCGGAACATGATGCCAACACAATTGATTTCAAGATATGATAAATTTCACCGAAATTGTGAATTAACACTTCTGAATTCCTGTTACTCCAGCAAATTCATACACTCTGGCTTTGATCGATACCAGATATCATGGCGTCATTCAATAAAATATATAAGTTAGCAACCGTTTTTTGCGGAGAACTTATATATATATATATATATACATATATATATATATATATATATAATGTGTATGTGTGTGTGCATGCAATGGTGCTGCGAACCTATATATGAAATTAGTTTAATAGGATCAGAAGGATAAACCATAGTCAAAATAAGCGAAGGGAATATATGCGTGTGCAAATTCGTTTCGTGTTTACTGGCGACGTATAAGTAGGAGCCAGTATTACGCCCTAAACCAACTATATAATTTGGTGAGGAATGTGGGACAATTGGACGCAACTAACTTGAGCATACATGGACGTGAAGCATGATATCATATACCATTATTCTAGAGGAAATTAAATTTTAACGTTAATTTTATTTTGGAAATTTAATCATATAGAATAAATAAATTGACGTGAAACAAAACGAATTAATCTTATATATTTATGATTGCATTAGTTTATTTGGAATGGCGTACATATTAGCAATGTACATATCTAAAATTTGCACTTAATAATATTTGCGTTGTTACAGATGAAACGTTAATTGGATAATTATCTAACATTACATGAACCGAAAATATAGTGAGTTTTCATAGTTTTGCCAATTCCATATTATGGGTATGAAACACGCGTTAAAAAGTCGACAAATTTTGTACATGCCTAAATGTATAAAGCTACATCTCAATCCAATGGACAGTGGTTCAGATCTTGTTCACTCTAGTGAGAGTACGATAGAGGATGACCAAGTGACCGATATAAAAATATGACGAACCATTAGTCAATTAATTAAATCTAGGTTGTGATCTTGAAATAAACACCTGCTCCATCATGTACATACATTTTTTCAGTATTAACTATGCATTGTATAATGGAGTAAAGGCAATTCATCCAGTAGACCGGTTTCGTCTTTATTAGGATCTCATCAAGTACTGTCCACAATTTTAAGCGCACTGGGCTCGAGCTTCGGCCGGTCTGCTTTGGAACCTGTTTCTCTAACTACTGAGCCACCATACCGCATTAGTCATATCGTTAATTTCGGCATTGCTTAATTTGCTGGTACTAAGGAGACAGCAACACATACCAAAACAAGCGCAGGTATCAATTTACAATTTTATTCCAGCTATGTTTTACTTTTTCACTAAAAAAAGGCATTAACAGTGTATTCAGGTCGACAAGTCAGCAAACACTAACGATCTACACCCCATAAAGCTATAAAAACATCATCAGAATGTAACTACGATTTAGTCAATTAAGATTTGAGGAAAAGCATGCCCTCGTTTAGTTACGAAACCAATTTCACAAGATTCCGACAAATCGGTACTACTGCAGTTACATGTTAATGCTTCAGCCTAACGGTACATGGCTAGTCGAGCAAACGTGGCTTTCGTGCCATCGTTATAAACAGAATGCATTATTAGCGTCCACGCATTCCATTTTTTCAGATCATTGTATGAAGCATGCCCTATATAAGAAACAAAATCACACTAAAACCAATATAAACTAGTGTATTTCGATAAATAAATTCCAAACGTGATTTTTAGCCAGACAATCAACCCGAAGTCATGGAAATTCTTGGCCTGACGACATGCGAGCCCGAACCAATTTTACTAACGGCAGTAATATGAACCTTCCCCGAGCATACAGTTTAGAAATGCGCTCTAGTTGTTCGGCATGGTTTAGGCCACTGTAAGCTAAGAAACAGAAATTTGGAAACGCAGGAGAAATAAACTAGCAGTCATGTCGCCAGATAGCATTATTCGCAAAATCGGTCCTTTGAGCACGCCACACCATAACTTTAACAGCCTGAATGAGCAATAATCTGTTGGAACCTAGCGAAAACGAAGGCCCAATGGAAAGGACTTGTTAATGCTGCTTTATTGGCCTATGCTCTGGGAGTTCTAGATCAACGTTTATGTACGCATGCAGATATCAGCCTACCTTTGAGCCCATACTTGGCAATTGCAGGAGCGCAGTCTTTAAACAAATAGTGTCCAGAAGCAGTTGTTCGGCACCGAACGTACTCAATGGCTTGCAGCGCAGCAGCACGGCTGTAAAACGTTTAATAAATGCTGTTGCAAACTTGATGCACATTTGAGTAAAATGCATCCTGTATACGGTGAAAAAAACAAAATATATAAGATTGGAAAAATATAAATACGCGATTGTGATACGAAGCTAAGCATTTAAAAATAGAAATTTAACCGTTTTTCGAAAAAATGTTAAACTAAATTTAAAGTTGTAATAAAAACGTAGAAACGATCTAAAGCCACAGGAGTTTTGACTTTTGCACATGACTACCTTTTAACCGATACAAAAAATATAAATTAACATATGTTAATAACCAAAAGTATGACTCAACATACCGTGCAAATTATTACTTTTACAACACGAAGGTATGTAAATTAAGGTTAGTCATGTAAATTTTAACTTCTAAAATTAAGCTATAGACTTTAATTAATTAAAGGGAGTTTGCAGGAAATATTGCGTCATCGGTTAAGACAAAGGTCAAACGCACTTAAGGGCTATTCAAATAAAGTCAGTGGCACTAAATTTTGACAAAGCATTCAAATATGCTTATCGAGAATATTAACCAGCAGTATGGTTATGATGGAATCCGACGATGAACCACCAGACTTATAAATTCATACTCGGCATATGCAGTAAGTAATTTGCAATAAAAATGCAATTTCATTCAAATAAAACATGTGCCACAAATAAATAAGCAATAGAGGTAAGCAGACGATGCACAACATGCGCAAAAAATAATAAAAAGGTGGTTGGCTAGGGGAAGGAAGAAGTTATAGCGAGGAATGTGTTAATCTTGCCAGCGATAGATGGAGTGAACGAAAGATCGTCTTCAGCTAACGCAGATCAGGCTGCAAACTGTAAATTTATCCAAGTTGTAGAGATACTAGTTTATACCTACCTGCCTTTACTAGTAATGTTTCTCAAATCTTCAAATTAAGCTACATACATTATAGTAAAAGTTTACAAACAAGAGAAACGTAAACTTTTAGAGCAATTGCCAACGTAAGCAGGCACAAAAGACAATATTTGAATCGAGGTTGCGATCTTGCTATAAACACCAAACCAAATATATAATTTTTTTCAGTATTAACCAATTATTGGACAAGGTAGAAAAGGCAATATCATCGCTCGCGTAACCAATAATCGTTTAATTATACAAATGGCAATACGCGATTCTAAATTCGCATCGTGCAATTTTGTTAATCTAAGGAGGAAATCAAGCTAAAAATTTTTGGATTCTGATTGTTTATTCATAAGCAGAACATTTAATTCACAAAACCTTTGTCATTACACTAGCATATCTTTCAAAGTGGGCGTACAGTTGGGTCTATCTTTCAAAATCTTTGTAGATACGTTAATATGACTCGTACTTAGTCATAATATCACGTACCAGTGATGGTAGCACGTCCCGAAACCGCTAGAGTAAAATCGTCATTCAGGCCAACCAAACGGCTACAAAAATTACGTAACATGTAATAATTGGAGACCAGTTGCCAACACTTTGTGCTAAAGAAAAACAACGAACCACATGAATGGAAAAAGGAAGTCAGGCGGCAAATCTGAACTATTCAAGCATCAACAAAGAAAGTATAAAGTTTACTGTGTGTGGTAACGAGTACCTTCGATATTCGTTATCCTTTAATCAGTCAGAACAGAAAATCGTCAGTGCCATTATCTGTATCATCATTATCATAGGAAGATTTACATAGCCATGTTAAATCTTTTGCTTCACGGTCACATAACAACGAAAGAGAAGAAAACATGTAACAAACAAAAAATAATGAATAAAAGGATTGATTAGGTGTACGCAGAATGAAACGCACAGAAAAGAGTCCAACCACACTTTCATACAAGAACAAGTTAACCGCACAGTAAGATGACATCAACAAAACAGCTTCATTATTATAATCAAGGTTGCGATCTTGATATAAGCACCTAACCCATTAATTACTTACATATGTCAGTATAAACTAAGAATTGTATAGTGTAGAAAAGGCAATTCATCCAGTAGACCGGTTTCGTCCTTATTGGGAACTCACCACGACCGGCCAGCCTTTGCCGCGGACAGGGCTCGAACCTGGGTACGTCTGCTTCGGAATCTGGTGCTCTAACCACTGAGCTACCCTGACGCAACCAATATTCGTTTAAAAACAGCTTCATTCCGGTTGTAAATGTATCGTTTCGTAGAATGATCGTACTACGCAGTGACATCTGCTAAAAATTCCATTTACTATTTACGTGCACCATTTATTTTCGTTATGTCTATCATAAAACCTAATCTATATCCTCTTCAATCAGTACCAGATCCGAGGTTTCTTGGATGTGTAACCCAGTTGTGTTAAATGAGCTGTTTAAAAACTATCCGTTTTAACATTAAGCAAACGCAGACTGATATTGATACAAATCTTACGCAACCATGTATCCATAACGTGCATACACATCTTCAACTGCACGGAGCACTTTGTATAGAATAAGTCGTCATTTGCAAGCCCATTTGTTGGATATCAGCTCAAATTCAGCAACGAAGACATTGCTGATGCAAGCTGGGCCTCAGACGATGTACCCGATGAACCAGACGTCCTTTAAGTAGATAGGCATTAGGTATAGGCAACCAATTACTGTTTATAATGTACCTAAAATGTCTTCAAGTTATTGTTAATAGACAAAGCAAGGCAGCAGTTCATCAGCTTTTAATGAAAATGGCTCATTTGCTAGCACAAATTTAAGCTATATTAGTGGTTCTAATCATTTAGAAAACAATAGTAGTGGCAGAACTAGCAACATTGTTGTTATCTGGCGGTGACCTTTAGGTTCGCGTCGTTTTGATGCACTATTATTACGTCAGTATTGAATCGTGCGCACCTAGCAGAGAAAATCGACTCTTAGGTAATCGGAATAACGATTTCAGTGCTAGTTCTACGAACATTGGGTTGTTACTCTTAATGAACACATATAAAATTAACTATGATCTTTCTGTAATCATGATTTGGACTAAATCGAACAATAAAGTACAATTATTAAGTGTTCTCCGCCTATAATCAGTATTCAGCAATTACCCCAGCTGTGTCACTCATGACGAAATTGAACCGAGAAATTGTCAAAAGGGCACTGTTTAAATTTTGGTAATTATATATTTTTTAAATTAAAAAAAATTATCTTTCACTTTACATTTTGTTACATTAAAAGCCTTAAACCGCTTATTATTTTAACGATTAATTCCAGTTTGGTTTTTAATTTAGGAGTCAGGACTTCAGACAAAGATGTGCAGATAGAAAAACGAGCGTACATTTTGTATAGACAGATTTCATATTTGAATGTATGAAAATTTCTCAACTACCATTCTTTTAATAAACAAAGCTCCAAATACCATCCAGATTAATTGCACAACACATTTTCTTCCACAGTTTACGAAAGACAAACTATAACAAAGAAACAGCTTCATTATATCATGTCATTTAACTTAAACAATTGTAGAATTTTGGCCAGATATATTTTCAGTTATCAATTATACTGTCAAATGCGCCTATGATCTATAATTTTGTAATTTGAATTGGGAAGTAAATCGCCTATTACGTTATAAATTAATTATAAATCAGGCATACACAACTCATTAAAAGACAGACAATTTTGTTTTTGCCAGAATTTAACTTAATTGGAATGTCTGGTACTCTATATAATACATTTTCTAAATGCAGACACGTAATCACATACACGCATATATAATTAACCAGTTTAAATTAAAATCACGTATTAAATTAATTTTTGGATTTAGCTAAGTAAAATGGCTGCATATAGCAGCTTGCGCTGTACGTAACTCATTTTAGTTTTTCATTTCAAAAACATAGAAATCCGACTAATAAGGAATGCGCTTTTTATAAACAATGGGCTCCCAATGATGAAGTCACAATAAGGACGAAACCGGTCTACTGGATGAGTTGAGTTTGAAACCTTATACAACGCTTAGTTATACCTACATATTGATATATAATTTGCTCGGTAGTTATATCAGACTTGCAACCTTGTTAAATCAATTATTATCGCCACCCGCGCAATTAATGAATGTTTAATTGCTTAAATCGCACTGAGTGATTTTTACTAATCTGACGGGTTTACCTTGCTTTTTATTCTGCCTAACGTAATTTTTTTTCTCAATGATGGTGCTGTTAAAGTTGGTAGCGTGTGTACATATAGGGATTGTTATGCTTTCTGGATCTATGTGTTAGCAATACCTATTCGCGGTCAGTTTAACAACAATTAGCACGGACTTTTTTATATGCAATGTCAGAACAATGTTTAAGAATTTTTACGACCTCGCCTTTCGTAGAGTGGAAAAGTTACTCATTCTAATGTTGTGTCCTGTGTGGATAATATGAATAGTAATTACTGATCAACTTCTAGAGCAGGTTTTCACATAGTAAACTGATTAGCTGCTTCTCGGTTCATCAGATGTACGTGCTGCCACACGTACATTCAAGATTGTAATCAATAAATTATTTGGTGAAAGATTGCAGTTTATCGTTAACAAACAAAAACAACGCTCACTGTGTGTCATAAGATATGAAAAGTTGTGCTCTGATGATGATGATGATAAGGGAAGGTGGAAACACGTCGGCACCAGTGACTGACTGCAATATTGATATGTTGTGCTACTGGTTAGATGCAATGTTATTCGTTTCGATATCAAACTCGCAATCTTGATTTACAGAACTGTTATCACCACCCGAACAATCAACGATTGTTTAATTGTATACATCACATATTTGTTGCGGAAGCTAGAAAAAGTTATTGTTCGCGACTGCGTAGAAATTATGCAACTGATATTTTCAGCCAAATACAATGCATGCGAGACTAATAGAGGTAATAACCGCATATCCGATTCAACTTTTCTTATGTATGCATTGCAGTATGATAGTTAATGGACAGTTTGCCGTCCTGCTCTGCTGATGATTATGAAAGTTTGAAATGCATCAGCACGTGTGACTGGCGGTTGTTTTGCTATGCTGCGCGACTGTTTAGATACAATAATATTGGTGTTTATATGAAGCTCGCAAACTCGATTTAAAATAATTTTTATCACCACCCGCACAAGCAATGGTTGTTAAAATTTATACGTTATCTAGAAAGTTTCCTTTCAGGATACGATTTACACTAATCTATATTGCTACAGGAAGATCCTCCTGGAAAGGCAGGTTTAGGTAGAATCTTCTGCTACTGTCTTCTTTAGTGGGAACCGGATAAAATTTCATTTTCAGAACTTTCTTCAAATTATATAATTCTACCTCAATTCTGCGCTTATAGCAAAGTTAATTAATTCCATTACATAATACATTCATCAGGTTCTATTTTAAAGGTTTTGGAGACCTGCCGATTTAATGCATATGTTGTCTTTCAAACACGAATTTATAATGCACCAACATTGTCAAGCTGCTGATGTTCTCTACGGGTAATTTAATTTTGATAAATGAAAAATTGTTCAGTTTCTCTCCCGTTGATGCAAATTTGATGTCTTTTTTAAGATTTGCCTAGGCTCTGCAGCTTTTGAAATAGGGAACAGAGGATCTTCTACACATCTCCTATATAGGGTGCATTGCTCAATTATATAGTAGCAGGGCTGTGCTAGATGAAAATGCATACATCAGCTAGGAGCAGCGCTTTCAACTTCCCATGGCAATATTATTGAATTGACGAAAATGCTTACCATCACAAAGAAGTTGAAGGTTCGTTACGCAGGCTAATATGAGCTCTTCCGACGTTTTAGACTAAGCAGCAAAGGATTGCCATGTATTTTTCCTATGTAATATTTGTTAACGGCGATATTATGTCCAGTGAGATAAATTTTTCATTGACAACCTTCTTGTTTCGTTCTGCTAACTCGAAGAAATCTTTAACAACGTACGTGTTGATGATGTTACGAAATTATAAGGAAGCTTACACAATAACTGAGCAGGAATGTGCCGTATTGTTGACCACAGACATTATAGGACGCATCGGTGGGATTCAAAGAATTTTTTGAGCATTGTGAAGCTTTGGCTTTTCATCCAGCCCCGTGGAAATTTTGCCAATCGCTTTATGAATTGCTTTAAGTGTTACGATTGGCCTAGAGAATCTGTCACCAATGCTGCAATGTGTTTATTCTTTTTTGTGAGGGTAAAATGAGTTTCTATATCCGGATTGATTGAGTTATTTACATTCCTGGTGCCTTACGTGGATCGCTTATCAATTACATTTCTCATGACTTAATTATAACTATCAGTAGGAAGTGTAACAATTCCAGATATTTTGCCTGATGTAGAGTCATTCTATCAGTTTGAAGAGTTTGAAGTTCATCTGCATTTCTTTTTTTGATAATTTTTTCTCCGGAAACTACTCCTATATTGTTAAGTTTTGTTTAATATCTTAGTTGTGAACCGTTGTATATTACATTCTCTTAAGATGACTCCATTTGATAAATCATAATAAAAGTATTCAAATGAGAAATGCATATAGATAATGCATTGCAGTCTGATCCTCGTTATTCAGTTTACCATCTTGCTTTGATGATGACTACAGAAAGTCGAAGGTCGTCAATACGTGTGACTGACAGTAGCTTAGCTATTATCTGCGACTGACAAAATAAATTTGGCTTTTGTTAATCTCAAGTACGAAAACTTGGTTTAAATGGTTTTACCGCCACTCATGGAACAAATCATTGCACAATTATATAACTCATATAATTGTGACAAAAGCTGCAAAATATTCATGGTCATGAATCAATAGAAATTGAGCAGCTGAAATTTGAAATCATGTACAATATATGAAAGACATTTTATTTGATAGCCGCACCTCCGATTTTCCATATCTTTTATAAGCATTGCGGGTTGATCCTAGTTAGTCAATTGGACATGATACAGTGAAAGCCGCAAGGAAGCTTTATTGCTGATGTTGCTTTGCCCTAATGCTGAGTTGGCCATAATGGTATTGTAGAGAGGTTTAGTTTGCCTCATTTCAGTGAGTTAACTTGATAAATATACTCATAGTAACTAGGTTTTCTCTCTCTCTATCGTAAATCTTACTAATAATTCGTGTCTAAATTATTATTTCTGGAGTTATTTATATATATTGTCGCTTCTTACGTTTATATGGCAGTGAAACAATAGTCACGTTTGGATTTATATGGCTGGGCATGATGATGATGATGAATCAGTTGGTCATCTTTCCCTGATTGTGACTATAGACCAATTTCTGTCACTTTTGCAATAATCATCATCATCATCATCATCATGCACAGCACTAAAAAGTCAACAGTAACTAATGTTTCTCTGTTATACAAATATCATAAGAGAAACAAACAACAATAAAAATTGTCTAAATATTCAAAAAGTTAATGTTCGTCACCGCATAGAATATGCGCAGCAGACATTTCCGGTCTAGTACAATGTATGCGAAACTACTAGAGGTGAGAGCCAAATATCTGATTTTACTTTCCATATATATTCACGGCGGTTTGATCTTAGCTAGTCAGTTTGCCGTCGTATTTGATGATGATCATGGTAGGTCGAAACGCGTAAGTACGTGTGACTGGTGGTAGTCTACTTATGTTGCTCGACGCCTGGTTAAATACAATGGGATTGGTGTTTATTTCTAGCTCGCAAACTTGGTTTAAAGAATTTGTTAACACCACCCACGCAATCAATGATTGCTTAATTTTATTACCTATTCCGTTCTGTTGTAATGTGTTTCATTATAAAATTTCACTAGCATTTATGTGGAAAAAACCCCGGCACTGCATTGTGTCTTTCTTATCTACCAATTACAATTAACGAATTCATCTCTTTACTATAGGTACATATATTACGTAGGAGGCGAAGGCAAGAATACGATTAGCGTTAAGTCAAGAAGACCAAGCGGTATTTCCGATCGCAAAAAAAGATGCGGCCACAGCTAGAGGACAAAATAGAACAGGGGATCACTGAACAAAGGACACAAGGTATATGCATCTCCGATCTCCATTCACCTCAGGACGACAGAGATGGCATTTGACATGAAGATCAGCTATTTTAAAGGAAGCTCTTCGTAGGGCTTTTGCTATATGAAAAGGTTTCATCTCTTCTTCCGAACAAATACTACCATCTCGCAGCAACTGCCGCCGTATTACGAAGACATGCTGGTCATCTTCCACACCTAATGCGGAAACAAGATTACTGGAAGAAATATTCAGTCAGACTAAATCACAAACATGAACGAGGTGCCCCTCACCTTCGACATCTCCGTGAGCTGTACCATCGATAAAGCATGAACCAGTACGCAACATAAGGAATGAAATTTCATGTTTAACAGTTGTCCTCCTTTACCAGCCAATGGCCCTTTTCAAAAAGAAGACACTGTGACAGGAAAATTTTACGACCAGAGTCACTTTAAGGTCAATCAAAAACATTTTGTGGACAAGAAGATGACCGAGTGGCTGGGACAAGTCTGTCAGGAGACTGGTTGTTTCTTCCATTTATATCCCTCTTTATTGATCAAAGATCAAACAAAACAAACTATAATTCTAGGAGAATTAACCAACGAACTCCTACTTTTGGATAAAAGATTAAATTGCGAGCCGCGTGGGAGCAGTAGTCGACAAAAAACGAGCACACCTTTACCAAGACGTGAAGGCAACGTCGGGCTAGTTAAACCACTATCTGTCAATGGATTGTTGCTGTCTGGGACAAAGTATCGGCATTAACTATCATTCGCGCTTTCGTGAATGCTAGAATCATCACTGAAAAGCCATATAACATCGACAATTTTGAATCGGACAATTGCGTGGATCTGGCCATGATTTATGTAGAAATCTGTAAACTGCTGAACACAGTTGGAAAATACACATTAAGCTCGACGCGCAACGATAATGGTGAACGGCTTTCGGACAGCTGCGCTGACCATAGACTAAATTTAAGTAGTACAAGCTTCAGGCATAGTGTTAGATGTTGTGCTACATGGCGTTCTTCAGCACCCGGACAAAGGTGGACTCAAATAGATCATGTAGCAATTAGATATAGATAGCGTGGCTGCATCCAGAATTGTCGTTCTTTTTGGAACACTTATGTCGACTCGGACCATGCACTTATTCGTTGTAGATTTGCACTAAAATTTTCCGGGAAAATAATTAAGAATAAACCACAAATTGATGTAGGCAACCTCGAACAACCGTCCTTCTGACAAAATTATGAAAATATTCTAAAGTCTGATCTAATTGGTCCGGATGGCGAAAATCCGAATACACTTTGGTCCAAGATAAGTTCCACTACGCACAATGCAGGTACTACTGTATGTGGAATTGCAGGCCCCCGTAGAAATAATCATTGGCTCTCTGTAAAATCTATGGAGATATTCGAAATAAGGCGCCAAATTCCACCTGGCTCGACTCATAATAATACCTGTCGCAATATAAGATGCCAACTTAAGCGCAGTCTAAAAGTCGATCTCGAAAACTTTTGGATCAGAAAGGCTGAAGAAATGGAAGTAGCTTTCGCGTCAGGTAATAGTCGCTGTTTGTTTCAACTTATCCGCACAACAGGTCCGAGAAAATTAAAAGTCAGCGAAACTATAAATGATAGTAACAACGATTTAATAACCGATAAAATAAGTCGTCTTGACAGGTGGGCTGAACACTTTAGAGATCAATTTTCTTTCCGATTCCCGAAAGCATGTCTGCATCAACAGTGTGGAATATTAGTCCCGAAGAACCATCCGAGTTAGAAGTACGCGATGCAATCCTATCTCTTAAACGCCGCAAAGCCGCAGGCCCCGATGATTTGCTTCCAGGATTGTTTAAGGATGGTGGCGATATAATTTCAGGAGCGTTGACCAAACATTTTCATACTATATGGAATAAGGAAACCGTACCACTTGACTGGAATGAGTCGACCATCATTCCCATCTTCAAAAAAGGCAATCGTAATTCGTGCGATAACCATCGTGGTATAAGTTTGACTCCGGTCGTATCAAGGTTATTTGCTTCGATTATCCTACGTCGTCTTAGCGCTTCACGTGAATCACATACAAGAGAAGAACAGGCCGGATTCCGCGCAGGACGAGGTTGTATAGATAATATTTTTACGTTAAGGCAAGTTCTCGAACAGAGACATTTATATCACCGTCCCACAATAGCCGTCTTTCTAGACTTCAAGGGTGCATTTGATTCGGTGGATCGCAATGTTTTATTCCATATCTTGTCGAAAAGCGGTGTGCCCACAAAATTTGTTAATATTATACGAGCTCTCTACACAAATACTTCTGGTCGCGTTAAAGTCTACAACGAATTAACGCATAACTTTACAACCAGCAGTGGTGTTCGTCAAGGTTGTCCACTTTCCCCATTTTTGTTTAATTTTGTAATCGATGCTATTATGAACAACACTCTCCCACACATTCAGGATGCTGGAGTTGAAGTTCTCCCGGGCGATAAACTAGTCGATCTTGACTATGCGGACGATATCGTACTATTATTCGACGATCAGGATGCTGCCCAGGCCATCATGAATAGATTATCAAACGTTGTTCCGTCTTTCGGTATGAAATTCGCACCATCTAAATGTAAGATACTGTTACAGGATCACCCACCACACACTCCAACGTTGCGACAGCAGAATGAAGATCTAGACATGGTCGACAGGTTTACATATCTTGGGAGCTTTATCAATAACGTAGGCAATATGTCCGACGAGGTGAGAATACGGATCGCGAAAGCTAGAGTAGCTTTCTCGAACCTTCGTCATTTATGGAGAAACGCGAATATTTCACTTTGCCTTAAAGGTCGTGTTTACAATGCATCTGTACGCGCAGTCTTACTATACGCTAGTGAAACTTGGCCTCTTAGAGTTGATGATTTGAGACGCTTACAGGCAAACGATCATCGGTGTTTGAGAAGTATAGCACATATTGGTTACCAACATCGAATAACTAACGTTGACATCCGTAAACGTATTTTTGGATCTGACAATAAGTGCTCCCCGTTAGAAAAACAAATAAGGCTCCATCAACTTCGTTGGCTCGGTCACGTTTCGCGTATGCCCTCATCCAAATTACGTACAGGACCCACTCGTCTGCCAGGATGGGGTCCTCGTGCGTATCATAGTTCTTGGTTAGAAACCCTTAGCGTTATGGCATCAAATCGAGCTCAGTGGCGATCTTGTTGCAGATGCCTAGTAGAATCATCTTCATAAATTTCTTTTCTTAGTAGGGCAATGTTAGCTGCGAGGTTTGGTTTGTTTATGATGTGATACAGTGAAATCCACAAGGAAGCTGTATTGCTGATGTCGTCTTGCCCGAATGCTAACTTGGCCATAATAGTTTTGTGTAGAGGTTTAGTTTGCCTCATTTCTGTGAGTTATCCTGATAAATTTACTCATAGTAGCAAGGTATTCCTTCTCTCTGCCTCTCTCTCTCTCGTAAATCTCACTAATAATTTGTCTAAAATATTATTTCTGCTTTCATTTATATACTTTTTTCACTCCCTATGGTTATATGGCAGTGAAACATTAGTCACTTCTGACTTTTGTATGGCTGGACATGATGATGATGATGATGATGATGATGATGCTGAACTCAAAAAAAGAGGATCAAAACTTCGAAGGGACTGTGGATGAGGAAGTAAGGGAATGAAGTGGCTTGAAAAAATTTGTGTATATTTTATTGAATTAAATTTATATAATAATTATTAAAATGGACAATAAAGATGTGTTCGAAGTGCGCATTGTATGTGAAAGAAATACACGTTCATATCCAAATGCGCCTTCTTGTCCGTAAAATACAGTGCATACGTATTAAAATATCTTCAATAACTAAGCTAAACTTATCTTTAAATACATAGCCCAATCGATCATGACGAAAGATTTCTCATAAATAACCATTAAGCGTCAAACAAACCAACAAGCGCACAAACAGAAACAAGTAGCAAATTTAAAAATCATTTTTTAAATGTAGGTACATATTTAAATATGTATTTAGTAAAAATGGTAAAATTATTAAAATAATTTATTATTACCTAACAGGTGATAAGTCATCACGAAGCAATGGTATTGTCTGTTTCAACTGGGCAATAATTGCAGTCACGTAGGGACTTTGATCGCCAACTTGTCGGAGGTTTGCCCAAGGCACCTTCTGCATAGGCGGTACGGCCTGACCTCCAAGCACCGAGGATGAACTGCAAGAACCGCCTTGGCCCGCAAGATTGGTATTCCCGCCACCTGCTCCACTAACAACAGATCCCGAGCCTACAGACAATCTATCAACTTTAGAAAACGCGAATGAGTTTACCGCACAGTATAAAACATAACAGACTTGTATTCAAAAACCATCAAACTTTCATTCCGCACGTAGATCATAATCTTAATAAAAATGAGAAAAACATAAATCTACTCTGCTAGAAGCAATTGGTTGAGATTTTAATGTGAATGAAATAATAAATAAATACACAAATACATAAACAGAGATGTTTTCGCACAATTGGCATCGTCATATATATATATATATATATATATATATATATATATATATATATATATATATATATATATATATATTCAGTATAACCTAAACTAGGAATGGGCGACCTAGTGTTCTTTTACAGTCCACATATAACCATGACAAGTAAAACTTACAATAATTACATAACTGGCCCGTAGCCATAGAAATTCCGGCCTGACGAACGGCGGGCTCAAGCTAGTCAACCCGGGATTGGTAGCATGAACCTTGCCGGGCCATAAAGGGACACATCCATCATCCCGTTTCATGTGAAGCCTCGAGTTTGGTCTAAATGCACTGTAACTTTTTTAAATGTGTATTGACGGAATGAGAGCAAGCGTTCCAGACGTGAAGGACAAATATCGAAAATGGTTCTGGTAGACTATCATTCATTAAACCTAGGTTAGGTTTTAACGTAGGCGCATTTAATGTGTGAACAACTTGAAAAGCAAGAATCTCTTGCTCGTCCGTTGGATAAATTAGTAATTGACATATGTTGCGTATCTGAAACCAGAATACAGGATCCTACGTGCATTACAGAACTGGTTGCACCATCCCTATCTACGCGTTATTGGCTTCGAACATCTGGTTCCACAGAGTTCTCTCAAGCCGGTAAATGGGGCGTTGGTATTGCCCTTAGCGCGCGAGCTGAAGCTTGCTTAATTGAATGGATCCCTTTAAATAGTCGATTGTGTGCGGCACGTTTAAATACATCTACTAAAATCAAAGCAAAAAACCGTTATCATCGTTGCCTCTTCGTTGTATCTGCATATGCTCCTACCGATTGCAGCACAGAAGAAAGCAAGGACGCTTTTTACTCCGAATTAAGCTCCTTACTAAGTAAAGCACGAAGTTCAGATATAGTCCTGGTTATGGGTGACATGAATGCTCAAGTTGGGCGCTTAAGTAACACAGAATTTCATTTAGGTGGAAGATACACTCTAAGCTCGACGCGCAACGATAATGGTGAACGGCTTTTGGATAGCTGCGCTGAACATAGACTATATTTAAGTAGTACAAACTTCAGACGTAGTGTTAGACGTTGTGCTACATGGCGTCCTCCAGCACCCGGACAACGGTGGACTCAAATAGATCATGTAGCAATTAGTTATAGATGGCGTGGTTGCATCCAGGATTGTCGTTCTTTTTGGAACACTTATGTCGACTCGGACCATGCACTTATCCGTTGTAGATTTGCACTAAAATTTTCCGGGAAAATAATTAAGAATAAACCCCAAATTGATGTAGGCAAACTCGAACAACCGTCCTTCCGACAAAATTATGAAAATATTCTAAAGGCTAATCTAACTGGTCTGGATGGCGAAAATCCGAATATACTTTGGTCCAAGATAAGTTCCACTATGCACAATGCAGGTACTACTGTATGTGGCATTGCAGGCCCCCGTAGAAATAATCACTGGCTCTCTGTAAAATCTATGGAGATACTCGAAATGAGGCGCCAAACTCCACCTGGCTCGACTCATAATAATTTCCGTCGCAATATAAGACGCCAACTTAAGCGCAGTCTAAAAGTGGATCTCGAAAACTTTTGGATCAGAAAGGCTGAAGAAATGGAAGTAGCTTTCGCATCACATAATAGGCGCTATTGGTTTCAACTTATCCGCACAGGTTAACCCTTCTTTCTGGTGGAGCCCATTTAGTGTCGTTTTCGACCTCAAGTTCTAAATAGCCACCCTCGGGCTGTCATTATAGAACAGGTACCATGCCATTCAAAGAAGTGATATTGACGAGTTCCCAATAAGGACGAAACCGGTCTACTGAATGAATCGCTTTTGCTACCTCATGCTATGTTTATTACATACTGACAATATACATATTTTGTCAGTATAATTTAAAGATTTCAAGATAGCAAATGCAATTCATCTATTAGACTGATTTCGTCCATTTTAAGCAGTCATAACCATTAAATCACCAATCTCAACTTCACGGACAACCAAATGCAGATATATCTATGTTAAAAGAGAACAAACTACAAAAAGATACTAGAGGTTTTTTTAAATTTAAACAACTAAAGAATGAAAGTCGATGTGTGGTTTTCGGTTGACAGCAATTTTCCATGCCAGTTGGCGACAGGTAAGAAACACATTTTAAACTTTGTATGCATAGACGAATAAGTCGTCCGCGTAACTCGAGCAAACAAAAAATAAAGATTTACCTTTCATCATAACATGGACGGACAATTCTTTGAGTTAGAAATGAAAAAAATGAAACAAATGCGTTCCAATGCTAGAACTTTCTAATGAAATTTGAAAAAAACAATTTATGCTAAAACTTATGAACTTACCACCAGATGATGACGAATGCCCTGTTGCACTGCCTCCGGCTGACCCCACGAAACCAATTACACTGGCCGCGGCCGCAGCTGCGGCACTACTGCCGGCTGAGGTTCCTGTTAGGTGAACTCCGACGAGGGCCTCAAGATGATTTACCAACCGATGGACACAAGCTGCTCTACACGCAGACAAAGCCTGTACAGCATCGTCAAGAGACAATTCTTTTGCCAAACTTGACGGACGAATCTTCATAAGGATGCAAGGATACGCATAAGTTTAATTTATCTAATTTTTAAAAATCGCCTTAGTTGTATCAGGATAACTAATTTAAAGTAAAATAAAAGTAGAAAAATCACATAAGATTAGCTAAACTTATCATTTATCTTGCTTAGTACTGGAAATGACTGGAGCAATGAAAAGAGCTTTGATCAGGTCTAAGAAATGACAGGCTCCGTTAAACCGAATGAAACGTTGGCTTCGATCAGTACTGATACACAATTCTTAGCTTACGAATTTTGACGACGCTCGGAAGCCTACAAAATCGCGTTTATAGCCGATTAGTTGGCTAACAATTTTCTAGGCATAGTAACAGTTGCTTTTCACTTTAGGGTAAATCGATGACGAAACCATGCGGTGCTATTAATGAATCTCGAAATGTACGATAATCTCCCACGAGAAATAGGCGAGCTAGAGTTCCACAAATATTTATGCATTTCCTAAATATGTTACAGTAAAGTATCATTAATGTAATTCTGTGTAGCAGTAGTGGTATGATTTAAAAAAATCCTTATCGTAGTATTATTTTTTATTATTCCTAATATTCGTATTCTCTTTATTTTCATTATTTCAATTCTTCTTATTATTATTAATATTATTTTGTTGTTATTCTTATTATTCTCTTTTTACTATAATTATTATAATTATTATTATTATTATTGTTGTTGTTGTTATTGCAATAATCTTATTCTTACTCTTCTTTTTATAATTATTAGTAGCAGTTCTTTGAAAACACAATTTATGCAAATGGAAATGAAGAAACAGAATTGAATACTCGTTTTGTGCACCATACGCAACTGTAGCAACTGCACGAAGAGCACGAAATAACGAAAGAAGGAAAATTGAATACATTTTTGATGAAATTCTAAAAGGAAAAATACGTCAAAGTGAAAATTGCGTTATGCAACTTCAAAAGCAGACTAAACAGAGAAGTCAACTGTGAATTATACAGCGTGGCGAAGTGCTTCAACTTACGTCACTTCATGCGCGTTTCTCGCAACCGATTACCATTTTGTAATTAAGCCATCCGCGGTTGATTACAACAAACGCTATTAGCTTAATGTCGAGTTACAAGGAAAACTGTGTACGAACACAAAACACGCGAAACAGTCAAGTAAAAACTTATTCAAGTGCTGCAATATCATTATAATTTTGTTTACTCACCTCAGCTTTAACGCGTTTTTCTAACTCATCAACCGTTTTCAGGCAATAAGAAGCCGTTACCAGAACCACACAGACACGATGTGCTTCGTCATTGTTGAGACGGCCACCCACCTATGTGTTTCAATTTTATTTAAAATTGTTATACTGTGATTTTATTTATTATCAATTAATGACATAGTTTGCCAAAATGAACAATGAACAAACTTTATTACATTTTAATAATGTTATAAATGCGAGTTAAAAAAAGAAATTTAATGGCATATGGCAAAATTAAAGAATATCAAAAGCTGACATGCAGTCAATTACGATGAACAAGGCAATGACTGGCACAGATAAGCCGAAGATCCTTCTTATTAGGCAAATTTCCAGTAGTAGCCAGAAATATCGGTAGATTAAAAAACATACAGTTAATACGAACACAGCAACTAACCCAACAGAACCAACATAATATATGCAAGTATGTATTAGGTGTTGCGAACCTAGTAACAAATTAGTTCAGTTGTGACCAGAAGGATAAAGCAAAGACAGCATGAACGGAAAGTATAATCTCATGCATATTCGTGAAGTTTAGTATGATAAAGACAAACATCCAGTTGACGACATCATCGATGATGAGACCAAACAAGTATATATAAATATAAATATAAGTATAAATATAAATATATATATATATATATATATTATATATTAATACTCATATCCTATAATTAATTTCTCCATTTAAATATCTGTGTCAAAACCATATATATATATATATATATATATATATATATATATATATATACATGGTTTTGACATAGATATTTAACTGGAGAAATTAATTTATACGGGATATGAGAATTAACGTGTATTTGGTTGAGAGAAGTTTCATTAGTTTAGGCCCCGTATTCGGTCTTGTCCAAACGATAGAATAATACTATGTATTCTTTTAACAGATTTATTAACCTTTCTCTCTTTCTATAAGCTATTGCAAACAGGATGGGATTAGGTAAACTGGAGTATTTGAGGATTACTGCAATATTGAAATCAAAATTTTGTTGATCCTTATATGTGTCCGGAACAGCAATTAAAAATATAAACATCATGGATAGGCGTGTATGACAATCCATTAGGTTTACTTATAGTTATTCGATAATTGTCACTTTAGTAAAATACACAAATTTATAGGTGGTTGTGTGCGGGGAGGGGAGCATGGATAAGTTTTTGTATACATTTGAGTATTAGAGACTAGGTATGAAGACCGGATAATAAGAAGAAAATTAAAAAATACATTTGGAATAAAAATATAATATAAATATATCTGTCCTGAATGAGGATACCACATTTGCCACAAGTTGTGTTTTATTCCTGTGCGTATTGTATCAACCCTGAAGATGAGACTGGAAATTAGGAAAAAGAAGAGTGGAAAATCTTGTTTCAACGTCATTTTCAGACAATCAGCTGATGGAAGGCTTAAAAAAGAAGGGACAAGTGAGAACCCATCAATCAAGGCCAAAAATCAGAGCACCTGAAAATGCACAAGATTCAAGATTTTACCGACCTAAGAGTGCTATCAATTGTCTCGCACTAAAATAAGTAATGCCTAAGATGATTTCTTCTTTATTGGGAAGTCGATTAGCATTGTCCCGAATTTGCCGCAGAGAAGTGTTGAAACAGGGCCTATTTGTTTCGTAGTCTGGGATTCTATCTAATGTGCCACCGCTGCCGCTAACGACACGCAATTTTCAGGTAGATTCCAATTCGTGTTCTTGGTTAGCCATTCTATACATCTTTTGACCCTAAATTCAAACTGACAACTTCAAATCTGTCATTATCGAACAAAAAATATTTCAGGTGCGTTAAAGGCAATGAATTGGATTTTAATGGAAGAATTCTTTTATATATATATATATATATATATATATATATATATATATCAGTATTAACTAAGCATTTCCTACGGTATAAAAGGCAACGAATCAAGTAAATCGATGTCATCATTAACGGGATTACTGAAGTACTCGCTGTGTTGCAGAGATAAGATATCTTAACTTTAAAACAGGTGGGGACAAGACTAGAGCAGCACAGGATTGGATGATTGGCAAAGAGGCGTAAAAAGAGGGTACATTAGCCTAGAGGCCAAAGAAAGGGAAATTGTTATAAGTAGGAGTGCTCATAGAGCTAACAATTAAATGCTAGAACAATTTTGTAAGTGACGAATAGCACGGAATTACTAACTTAATTGTCATCATATAAGGTGTAAATAGAGCATGAATAGAAAGTATAATCTCGTGCATTCTGGCGACTCACCAGTAGGAGCCGGTATTACACCCTTTAACCACTACATATTTGGGTGAGGAATGTGGAATAATAGGACGGTACAATCTCCTAGACGAATGTGTAAACCTGTAATAGTGAAGCTAACATAATCTAAAGTCAACGACAATGCGACTTCAATGCTAACTCACACTATATAATATATATACCGAGTCTGCAAAGGATAGTGACACTATGGCTATTGTGTCAGTAACCGATACCACCATTATAGTACCGAAAAGGTGCATGGTACTAACACTATGGTTGCCGAGTTGCTACACGGTACCAACATGATGGATATCAATATATGCTACAGTTCACCTAAATTTCAAATAATTTATTCAGTTTTAAATTTGTAATAACTGTGCAAACCAAAAGATAACGAGTTGTAATATAACATTTGTTAAATGTATACAAATAATAATAAATTAATAAAGATGAATGAACGAACAGGTTAATAGGTTGTCATTATTATTTACTTTTTTGCTAAGATTATGGAAAAATATATATATATATATATATATATATATATATATATATATATATATATATATATATTATAGATTTATGACGGGGAGGACTTAGTTACTACGGGTTTATTTACCTAGATAACACACAGAAGTGAAGCAAACTAAACCTCTACGCAACACCATTATGGCCAAGTAAGCTTTAAGGCAAGGCAACATCAGAAATACAGCTTCCTTGCGGTTTTCACTGTTTTACATTATAAGCATCATCAAACTTCGTAGTTAACTCTGCCCAACTAAGCAAAGGTTACGAAGTTGATTCTACTATAAATCTGCAACCAGATTGCCATTGAGCTAGACTCGATGCCATGTAGCACAGAATTTCCAACCAAGAAATATGACGTGCATGTAGACTCATCCTGGCAGACGAAGCTGTTCCATACTACCCAATTTGGATGTAGTGGATTTAACTGTTTCTGCAATGTCAAAATCCGGTCACTTTGTTTCTTACGCCAATCTGTTGCTGGCTGAGAGAACAGAGCTCTACTGGGCAATCGAATTGAGGGTATACGCAAAACATGATCGAGACAACATAGTTGATGGAACCTTATATCTTTTTCCAACGAGAAGCACTTGTTGGCAGATCCAAAAATACGTCTACGGTTGTCAGCGTTGGTTATTCGTTGTTAGTAACCTACAGATGCCACGCTTCTCAAACAACAATGTTCGAATTCCTGTAAGCGTCTAAAATCATCAATTCTAAGGGACCATGCTTCACTAGCAGATAATAAAACAGTGCGTACAGATGCGTTGTAAATACGACCTTTAAGGCAGAGAGAAATACTCGAATCTCTCCATAAATGGTGAAGGTTAGAGAAAGCTACTCTATCTTTCGCGATCCTCATACTCACTACGTCAGACATTACCTCAGTTACTAATCGAATTGTCAAGGTATGCAAACCTCTGAACTATGTCCATATCTTCCATCTGTAGTCGCATAATTGGAGTGATGGGTAATCCTATAAAAATATCTGACATTTAAAGGGTGCTAATTTCATACCGAAAGACCGAATAACTGCTAATCTATTCAAGTTGGACACAGCAGAATCTCGAATGTCGAATAATAGAACGATTTCGTCTGCATAGTTAAAATTAACTAATATAGAGCCCGTGAGAGCTTCAACACCTGCATCCTGAACGTATGGAAGTATTTTTCACAATAGTATCTATTATAAAATTAAACAAAAATGGTGAATTGGACTGCATTGACGAACACCACATCTGGTATAAAATTTTTGTGTTAATACGTTGTAGATTTTAAATGTTTGTGTAGAGAGCATGTATAATATTTACAAATCTGGTTGGCAGACCACATTTCGTCAGAATATCAAATAGAACATTGCGATCCACTGATTTAAATGCACTCTTGAAGTCCAGAAAGACAGCTATTGTTGGATGTTCTTCCTATGCATATGATTCACGCGAAGCGCTTAGTTGGCGTAAGATAATCGAGTAAATTACCTATATACGACGGCAGTCAAGCTTATACCCCGATGGTTATCACATGAATTACTATTGTCTTTTTGAAGATGTGACTGATGGTAGACCCTTTTCACGCTAGCGGCACGGCCTCCTCATTCCATATAGTAAGAACAAGATTTGTCAACGCTTCCGAAATTGAATCGCAATCATCCTTAAGTTACATTAGTTAGTATATAACTGAAAATTGTGTGCAGTGTAGTGTGCGGCAGGATGGCTCAGTGATTAGAGCACCAGATTCCGAAGCAGACGTGCCCAGGTTCGAGTCCTGTCCGCGGCAAATTCTGGCCAGTACATGATGAGTTCCCAATAAGGACGAAACCGGTCTACTGGATGAATTGCCTTTTCTACACTATACAATTCTTAGTTTATACTGACATATGTAAGTAATTAATGGGTCAGGTGTTTATATCAAGACCGCAACCTTGATTATAATAATTGTTATCACCACCCGCGCAACCAATGTTCGTTTAATTATATAAATGTTCATTTCAATACCACTTCCCCATGTAATGTGGTGTCTGTTCAGTAATGACAGATTGGGCATGGTTAGTTGGAACTTTGGGTCTAAATGGATGCCATATGAGCTCCACCTAAAGGAAAAATTAACTAACCAAGTTACATTAGTTAGTATATAACTGAAAATTGTGTGTAGTGTAGTGTGCGGCAGGATAGCTCAGTGGTTAGAGCACCAGATTCCGAAGCAGACGTGCCCAGGTTCGTATCCTGTCCGCGGCAAATTCTGGCCAGTACATGATGAGTTCCCAATAAGGACGAAACCGGTCTACTGGATGAATTGCCTTTTCTACACTATACAATTCTTAGTTTATACTGACATATGTAATTAATTAATGGGTCAGGTGTTTATATGAAGACCGCAACCTTGATTATAATAATAATCCTTAAATAAGCTCGGAAACAAATAATCGGGGACCGCAGCTTTGCAACGTTCAATAGAAAGGATTATATGCCATAATTCTGATGGTTCTTCGAGATTAATATTCCACTGTTAATAGAAGAATGCATTTTGGAAACGGGAATGACGCAGGTGCTCAAGAAAATTGATCTTTGAAGTGCTCATTCCACCTAAGACAACTCATTTTATCGGTTATTAGACAGTTAATACTATAATTTACATTTTCGCTAACTTTTAGTATTCGCAGAACTGTTGTGCGGATAAGTTGAAACAAACAAATACCTTATGCGGACGCCTCTTTCTTCTCTTCCGCTCTACTGGTTAAAAAGGATTCAAGATCAACTTATATACTTCGCTTAATTGTACGTCTTACAACTCTACGAGTATTATTATGAGCCCAGACAGCCGGAATTTGGCGCCTAGTTTCGGGTATCTCCATAGATTTAAGACTCAATGATTAGTTCTACGAGAGCCTACAATGTCACATATAATAGTACCTGCATTGTGTCTATTGGAGCATATCCTCGACCAAAAATCTAATTTTTGCCATCACGACCAGTTAGCTTTGCCATTAGAATATCTTTAGATTTTTTTCAGAAAGAAGGTTATTCGAGTTTGCTTACATCTATTTGAGATTTATTCATATTTATTATTCCGGAAAACATCAGTGCAAATCTATAACAGATAAAAGTGTGTGGTTCGAGTCGACATGTGTTCCAAACTGAACGACAATTTTATATGCAATTATACCATCTATAACTAATTGCTACATGGTCCACTATTGTCCGGGGTCTTGAGGACGTAAAATGGCGCATCATCTTACACTATGTCAGAAGTTTGTTGCTTCAGTATAATATATATTTCGTGCAGCTGTCCAACAGTCGCTCATTATTATTATGAGCATTTCTGTCACCCGTAACCGATATCATATCTGAATTTCTTGCTCCACTTAGGTCGGAGGAAAATGTGTTCCTGTTGTCGTCTGGGCTGTAATCGGTGGGAGAATATGCAGAAACAACAAAAAGGCAATGTCAGTTAAGGTTTCTGGCATTGATTTTAATAGATGTATTTAAGCATGCCGCATAAAGTCCGGTATTTACAGGAATCTAATCAATTAAGTAAGTTTCAGCTCGTGCGCTAAGGAAAGTACCGACACCCCTCCCTGAGGTTCGAACTCACTAACGCGTAGATAAGAATGGTGCACCGAGTTCTCTAATGGTCGTAAGATCCTGAATTGTAGTTTCAAATACGCAATATATATCGATTTATAATTTATCCAACGAACATGCAAGCGCCTCTTGTTATCCAGTTTGTTTTGACGTTCGTACATTAAATGCATTGACGTCAAAATATAACCCACTTTTAATGAATTGCAGTTTACTTAAACTATTTCAGATATTTGGCTCAATGATATGATCAACACACCCACCAAAAGAGCGTTATTGTTCGACTGAGAAGAGGAAAGAGAAGGAAAGAGAAGGAAACGAGCAGAATCTGAAATGAAAGTGTCTGCAGTAGTGTGATTCTTCTTATGATCGACTCAGCATATAGGGCGAACTTTTTTATACTGCGCGATGGCCGATGCAGCATGTATTAATTATAATTCGGATAGTTCATGGTTATATTTGGGCTGTAAAAATATTAGGTCGCTTATTCCCAGTAAAACTAGTTTGTAATCGGGAATTTTCTTCTCTTAGATATTTTGCCAACCAAGGCTGATATGGACTAACTGCCCAGATGTCAGTGGCCAAAATTTCCTTAAGCAGCCGAAATCTATCCTTCGCGTCTGGCACGCATGTGCTAACCTCGTCATTACCCATTTAACACTAAATGTAGCTACGTAGTTTGACCAAACTCGAGGCTTCACGTGAAACAGGAAGATGGCTGTGTTTCATTATATCCCGCAAGGTTCATGCTACCATTCCTGGGTTGATTAGGTTGTGCCCGCCGGTCGCCAGGCCGGTAATTTCTATGGCTACGGACCATTATCGTCAAGGTTTTTAAATCCAACTTATAAGAGTAATGAGGAAAATAAGTCAATTGAAAACGCGTCTTTCCTCTGAAGAGTACAATTGTGTAGAAGCTGCGCATGAATGATTATAGATAATATACGGCCAAGGACTTGAACATACTGACACCATGTAAAAGTAGCGTCTATTGTTTGGTTGTATTTTTTTTTAATTACCTTCGTCAATTTTTTATTGATAAAAGGAAAGCTAACTACATGAACAAACCTGATTGTCATCTCTAAGGAGACTCGCAAAAAATTGGTTCGCAGAGCTCAAAGAGCCGACAGCTGCAAGAAGAGCCGCCGATGAACCAGTCGAGTTGAGTGCCGTAGACGAGTTCTCCGAAGAACCACTTGCAGCACCGCCACTTCCACTACTTAGACCTATAGGTAAAATTGATATGGATAAGGCATTTTAACTCTTATTTAAATTAAATTAAATTCTAAATGCATAAATTGGTGCACAGTCTACGCTTACTATGAATTACCATAAGTGAGTTCAAAACCAACATAAAAATAGCAGAAATAACAAAAAGGTATTTCTAAATGTTATCTAAGTAAAACTGCGCTTTAATTCAAGACGTGATTTCTGTTTAGAAAAGGAGAACGTTTCTTCGCACGATTGTATGTAGGATAAGACAAACAAACAGTACGCAAAAAACAGTTCAATTAGACGTTTATTCACAAATTATCCAAAAATGAAAATGAATTACGCTGACATATAAATGTAATTCCTACTATTAATATTATCTAAAAATGAATCAAGGGGTAAAAAATGGAGAATAGAATAATGGGCCGATAATCATTGCAGTACAATTCAATTTAAGTTAAAAAATAAAGTACTTCAAAATGAAGCTCAAACAGCCTTGCAACACCCACCGTTAAGCGAAATCATCGCACAAACTATTTAAGTGATGTGTGCGGACTTGAAATAAACATAAATATAAAGCTTCGTATGTGGCTAACTCCCTCCTCTTATTGCATTTAGTAATTATCTTTAATGCTAAGTCTGGGGAACATACGTGTGAGGTTTCATCGATGTTTTGCGCAATTGCAGACATGTATTTACCGGTTGAATTAACACAGGCGTTTTTAGCTGCAGTGATCTATCTCTCATCCGTCTGTTCAATCGACCTACGTAAATTGACCGACAACTTGCGCATTTATATTTGTAATTAATATTTGGGATCGACATTAATGGCCCTGTCTCATTGATTGTTGGTAAGGGAGTGTGTTACCTTAAATAATACTTGTAGTTTAGCTGCATCAAATATGTGAGTTAATGCCGCTTTAACTTTCTTTTGTGCTATGCGAGAAACTGCATTCCCTTTAAATTGCATGTTCAGGTAAATAAATACACACACACACACATATATATATATATATATATATATATATATATATATATATATATATATATATATATATATATATATATATATATGAACAAAACAACGTACTCCATGGAATAATATCTATTAATAAATCTTATTTCTACCAGTATCTACAGCCATTATTCTGGATTCGTTAGTATATTCGTTCATCCAATCCCAACTGTACATTTGTCGTAACCAATCCCCCTTCGTTATGTCAGTCTTTGTTTTGCGCAATTTGGAAAGTAATTCGAGCGACTAAAGCACAGTTTCCATCAATACAGGTGAGAGTGGTGTTCAACACAACAAAACTGATGCGCACGAATGAAAAAGATAGCCTCTCTGTGACGTCAACACCTTTGTCTGTATACAAATTTCAATGTACCTGCAACGCTCAGTACATCGGCAGATCAAAAAAGAGGCTCGAAACTAGAATAAATCAGCATCTCCCTCAAAAACTATTAAAGAGGGGTGCAGCTCCTGCACAAAAATCAGCAATTTGCGAGCATGTACTACTCACAGGTCATGCTGTTAGTAGTAACAATTTTTCAGTTCTCTACAAGGCAAAAACAGAGAAAATGCTTCTGGCTTTTGAAGCTATTGCAATTAATAAGCTGAAGCCCTGCTTAAACGTGCAGAAAATAATTCAAAAAGAAATTAAATTGGACTGGAACAAAGACATAACTGACATGCCTTCAAAAATAGCCAACGCTTCGCAAAATACGACACATCCATCAATTACGGACGCAATTACAATGAAAGCGATGACACACCAAATGACGTTACGCAAAAGGAGTGGTCTAAATTGCGCAAAACAAAGACTGACATAACGAAGAGGAGATTGGTTACGACAAATGTACAGTTGGGATTGGATGAACGAATATACTAACGAATCCAGAATAATGGCTGTAGATACTGGTAGAAATAAGATTTATTAATAAATGTTATTCCATGGAGTACGTTGTTTTGTTCTTATATTTTAAAGAATGGTGAAACTGGCAACGATATATATATATATATATATATATATATATATATATATATATATATATATATATATATATATATATATGCAATTAAACAATGATGGCGGATAGTGGTAACATTTTCTTTAAATGAAATTTTCGAGCTTGAAGTATACACTAATTTCATTGTACTTAACCAGTCGTCGAACTACATAGCAAAACTACGTGTCAGTACGTGTGACTGACGGAATGATGTAACAGGAATTAACAAAAATCTGTTTTGCTACACTTAAACCGCATTAAAACTGGTCAGTTTTACCTCCAAGAATCCTGAATTTAAAAAAAGTTTGCCTAATCAAAATCGACTGGACCATCGCATCGGAGAACATCGACACCGGCAAGCTGATCGTATGGAATAGGACAATTCAAGCTATAATTTAGTTTAAGTTAAAAATATAAATCTTTGTTGGACTTAAATGCTTATGGTAAAATTTTGCAGCAGTAAATTGCAGACTTCAACGCATCCAGAAGTACTACGGAAAATAACTTGTAAAATATTTTTTTTGTAGAAATGATATTCAATAATATTTGAAGATCTATTGAGTCAACTGCACCAATTACCGTCTCTCTGGACTTCAAGGGAACATTTGACTCGGTGGATCCCAACGTTCTATTTTATATTCTGTCGAAAACTGAAGTGCCTACCAAATTTGTAACAATTATATGCACTCTCTAAACAACCAATTCTGGTCGCGTTAAGGTCTACAACGAATTAACACACCTTTCTACGCGAACCTTTAATGCCACATTGCATATTTTATCTTCATGAAGTTATTTTAGTTCAGCCATTTCTACGCAATTGTAATATGAACTTATAAACAAATCGTTTATTGGAGCATAAACTTATAATAAATTAGGTATAATCAACACAGTTAAAAAAGGAAATTTTCTTTTCGCCGAAATTCACTTTGACTGTAATATCCGGTACTTGCCATAATCATTTGTGAAAAGCTAGGCGCATTAGGATAGCTTAACCACTTTCATAGTACAACAAGAAAAAATAATCGGGAATGACACATGCTGAGACACACACAAATAACCATGTACGAACTTCTATTGTCTATTTAGATAAAAATGAAAGAAATTGCCTACAATAGCCTCAGATATGCGTAAACTTTTTTAATATTCTGCATTATAAGCAACAAGAAATCCATATGATTTCGATTTGTGATTTTCATAAACCATTCTGTCAACTAATGCGGAAACGTACTCCCGTTTTCCAGCTTTCTTTATTATAAAGATCCCTTGAATTCCCCTCTTTCGTAATTGTCCAGAGAAGCCTAAATAGGGTATTGAATATCTATTGCATTCGCATAAATAACGAATGTTGGTTTGTATGATTATAGGGAGCTTATTCTTTACATTTACGTTTAGGTATTTTGTTATACAAAAACACCAGTTGTGCAATAGGCATCTTTAAAATAACTGCTTTTTCAATTCGTCAGGTAAATATTTCGGATGGTGCATCTTATTAAAAAGATATAATTACATACCGTGTTTGGTTATAAACAGTGTCATTGCTTTTTTATGTTTTACTTCATGTTTGCTTCCACAAACCGTTCGAGACATCCACTTCATAATAATGAGGTAATTAACATCCATGTTTCAGAGCATTGAAATTCTTCAGAACCGATTTTCTTTAATTTTTAGGATAAATTGCATAGTAAATTTGCCGTTTGGGAAGTTGGCACAACGTTGTGGTAATAGATGAACTGTCCAGATAATGCTTTATCCCGTATATTTTTCTTTTTAGACTGCCATCCTCCTGTCTCAATAACAATATAAAGAGGTAAAATGAAAGGATTCGTGCTCGCAGGTAAACTCCATATAATATTCCATATTATTAAAATCTTTAAGCATTGGCATTCGTTTCTACATTTCTATTTATGATTTTAAAGGTGGTTGTAAATTTGGTGTTTCCAGATAAAACGTGAAAATCAGCTAGCAGACTACCAGTTATGAGTTCCCAATAGGGACGAAACCGGTCTACTGGATGAATTGCCTTTTCTACACTATACGGTGCTTAGTTTATGCTGACAAATGTATGTACGTAATTGGTCAGGTGTTCGTATCAAGATTAAAACCTTGTTTAAAGTAACATTAGACTAACTGACGGACTGTGCATCGCCATTTCATCGATTTGCATGAATTATTAAACATTGAAATTGAATTGAACATTTTAGTTTTATTATTGAGGAAAATTTTAAGACGACTTGTACAGCATTTTGAACAAAACCAAGATGTAAACCGATGGATGTAAAAAAACCAAGATGCAAACTGATAGTTAAAACCGTTTTCTTAAAGTCACACTCAGTCACGCGTAATTTAAAGTGTTTTTAGTAATAGCCATCTTTGAGACCGAGACCGTTCCAAGTGTCCTATCTAGAGCTGGTGTGAATACAGAGTCCTCGCAGAAGCGCCCGAAATAAGATGAAGCAGTCTGCACAATGATGGAAACAGCCTTCGAGGCGCAAAAGTGAATACAAAATAATAAAAAGTTTTATTTAGTTTTACTAATTAGACGCGCTTTATACGAACAAACTCCTCTAGTCGAGGGAAAGAATTTTTATTAGAAGTCCATATTGTGCGCGTGGCTGTCCAGAAGTTAGTTCCAATTAGAATTACGTGCCGACCTGACGGGTCTCAGGTGTTTTCAGAAATGTACAAACTCAAACCACTACGAGGTGAGCTTCCCCTTGATACCATGGCACACGTCAAGAGGTAATTGTCTAAACTAAGCGAGTCTTTGCCCGGGTTGCAACCGCATGAGGCCATCATGTTGATGCTGGTGGATCCTACCAAATATGGCGCAATATCGAGCGCGCAGGGAGACCTGGAAAAAATAACCCAGGCTCTAGAAAGTTTGGCCATGATGACCAACAAATTGGCAGCGGCGACACCACGCATGGGTTCTGATACAACATCTGACAGAGGCGACATACCTTACTAGAATTCTTCACGATATAATGAGCTATTCCGAGACGGACTGCGGCAGCCAGTGGCATGGAAGCTAGATCAATATGAAAAGAAACCAGCTGCGACGAATAAATCGCCTAAGGGGCAGCGAAATCAGAATGATGCTCCTAGAGAACAGCCAGTTGAATGGGAAAATAGGGTCCACCATCTCACCAAAAGTGATAGTCGAGATCATGCCCAAAATATAAATCCTTTTGAGGCTAAGATTTGTAGATCGAGAGGAGACCAGTAGAGCACCCTAAAAAAGTGTTCAGAATCAGATGGCTTTCAAAAAATAGAAGTACGGTAAACGTTGCCACACGTAAGGATTTTAATTAAAGTAAAAATTTTTAGAACAGCCAGCAATAATGAAATTAGATACGGAAGCTGATATGTCGACATAACCGTTGACTTGGCCGTTAAACGACGTAAAACATACGGGAGCAAATTTGTATCAGACATCGTGCGTGACGATAGCGGCTGCGGGCTAATGGGACACTGCATTATTAATGAATGAAGATATCTACTATATGTCTTTTGTGTAGCGAATGCGCAAACACCCCCTATTGAGACCTGATTTCATCAGAAAACGGGTTAAGATGATCGATTGTTAAAATAAACTTACATACCTCTCGAGTCAGAAATGCACGAATTCCATAAACTCGATATACAGCCCTAGGGTGCAGGAGAACGGGTTTGTCTGCCCGTGTGGCGGAAAGAGTTTAAAAGCCAATAAAACACTATATTCCAACTCCCTGATTGCATCGAAAGTCCATGGCCAACGGTCGATCGCTTTAAACTATGGCTAGAATTAAATGAAGGTTACGAACGACCAAACATATATGGTCCTTCTCCAAAGGAACTAGCAGCAGCAGCAACTCGGGCAACAAAATAGATGATAGAGACCGGCGTTCTTGAAACATCCTTATCTGTTTCTCGAACTCACATGGTTTACGTTATGAAGAAGGATAGTTCGCTCCGATCAGTGGCTTATTTCCTCAAGTTAAACGCAGTGACTAAATCTGATCCGTATCCCATACCAGCTATGCGTGATCTGTTCCTACAGCTAGCGAAAGGCAAATGGTTAGCCGTGCTTGACCTTAAACATGGATTTTGAAAAACTGGCGTGCAGGCCGAAGAATGAAATTTCGCGGTGCAGGTACTCCAAGATCATTTATAATTCACTCAGGTATCGTTAAGCTTTAAGAACGCATCGAAAGTATTACAAAGAGTGATGGACTCTTTCGTGTCCGACATACTCTGTACAAGTTCACGTTGACGATGTTATTATATGGGCAACTACTGAACACCAATTACGTGTTCGGCTGCAGATGCTGCCCAAAGCCGTAGATTGGCAATTAAATTTTAATCGGTAAGGTTGGCAAGTGCGGTTCCTGGGCCATTCTGTCTTAGCGGAGAGATGTATGCCATTGGATTCGAATGCACAGCCCATCAAGGACTATCAGATGCTCACTGCTAGAAAAAAATTGAGCCGGTTTATTGGTATGGTGAAGCTCTATAGATTATATCTCGCAGAGGTGGCGGTTACGCAACAACCCTAGTCTAAGTTAAATAGTGCCAAGATATCGTTTATTTGGAAACAGAAATTAATAGACGCAACTATCTTGACTTTCTCGGTAGGTTGTATGTCAATTGTTACAGACTAGTCAGATATTGGCATAAGAGAAGTGTTACAAGCAGACGGACGTCCGGCGCAATATATAAGTTGCACGCTCACTAAGGCGGAACAAAACTATAGCGTCACAGAAAAGGAATTACTGGCCGTACAATGGGCACTACGAAAGTTTAGGTATTTTGTCATCGGTGAACATATAGACGCCTTTACCGATCATAAAGCACTAGTGAATTGGTGATCACTGGGTACTGAGAAAAACGAGTACACTGAGCCATTGAAGAGGTCGAGGAATACGATGGAAGAATTCATTATGGAGCTGGAATCGAGAATGCGACAGCTGATGCGCTCAGCAGAATTTCCGCTGTGCGAGTTTCGCTATTTAGCCGTCTTTGAAGAACAGTGAAATGATGCCACATGCTAGGAAATAGTGAATCAATTAAAATCAGCACAGTGGTGTCCGCACCATATAAAGCATTGAGCTTGTAAAACGGCCTATTTGTTCGAAAGTAAGAAAAAAACAGATCAATGGTTTGTGCCGGAGTCTATACGAACAGAATAAATGGCCATCTGACACAAAACATAGTGACATCCAGGCGCCGAACGCCTTATTGAGACATAACAATCGCATGTCCAAAGAGATCTGTAGCTATTGTCAACAGTACACTACATGTCAGCGCTGTAAACCACAAAAAAGAGAAAAGGTCACCCGATTGCTCTCAATGCCACTGCACGGAGCCAGGTTCTTCACATCGATCTGATAGGTCCAATGCCGATGGCTCGTGGTGGAGTATCCCGTGCTTTCCATGGTCGATAGGTTTAACCGGTGGGTCGAGTTTGCACCACAACAGATAATCACAACAGATAAAATTATGAAATACTTAGAAAAGCGATGGCTCAGTCGATTGATGGACCACAAGTTACTGTTACCGACTAGGGTGCACAGTTCGAGTCTAGAGAATTTAATCAGTGGTGCAAGGACGTTGACATAGAACATTCCCGCGTAGTCACTTACCACATGCAGACAAACGCGACGACTGAGCGAGTACACCAGACGACGACAGTTATTGCGATGTTCGTACCACGAGATCCCGGGATCCTGGAGAGAAATTACATTTGGTCAAGTGGGTCATGCGATTTACGGCATTAACAGCTACAATATTAGCTCCAACAACCATAGTCTATGGAGGACATATTAAACATCCAGGTGAACCCGTAATCTCAGGATCCCATAGCGGATATTCGGGAGCGCCTAAAACAGTTAACTGAAAATGTTGGTGCCTATGCAAAACGATCTACAAGCACTTGCCTAAGGGTCGACGACTATGTCATGGTCGCGAGGGTCGAGTCCATGGTACTAAAGGATGCCAATGATGGTCCGTCCCGTGTGATAAGGGTAAACGCAGAGTACAATACAGTTATCGTTAATAGTCCCGATGGACCACGAACTGTCACAATTGATGGTTTAAGTAGAGTGCCAAGGCCGACATATGAGGGGGGGAGATTTAGCAATAGTCACATTTGAGACCGAGAACGCTCCAAGTGACCTATCTAGGAGTTACGTGAATACAACAGAAAGTCCTCACAGAAGTGCACGAATTAAGATGAAGCAGTCAGCATAATGATGGAAGCAGCCTTCGAGACGCAGAAGTGAATATAAAATAATAACTAATTTTAATTTTTTACTACAGTAAAAGGAACTTGGTATCAACGATTTAAGCAGCATCAATATAGATACGAGCAAACTCCTATAAACAATTTATTAAAAATATAGCATGTGTTGAGTTGAACAATAGCTTCTGACGGTTTTGAAAACTTAGTACAAGTATTGCCTGCACAAATGAACACTGACGGCGGAGTTAGGGATAATTGAGTCACTGTGAGACGACACACTTATAATAAATTCTGAGGGAATCCGCATAAACGACCAAACTGATATAGGTGAAGTCAAGTGTTTTTCACAGAAAAAATTAAATATGTTTATGCACCCCGTAAGCTGCTACATGCAACATCCTTAATCCTCAGCTAAATAACCAAAAGAATTTAGTAAATGATTTCAATATGAACTGGTGATATTTTTGTGTATGCATTCCGCGATGTGTGCATTCCTCGTTTCCTATTTGTTCTTGTACATTATATGTATTTAATTGAACAAAATGCTCATTGCTTTTGAAAATTGACGGCATAAAGTACCAGCTATAACAGCCCAGATGTGCATACCTGATTTATCAAATATTTATGCTCAAATATACGAACTGAACTTTGGCTGTAACATGTTCATAGTTTTGCCGTTTGAGGTCAGCAACTTTCAATTGGAAAGAAAGCTCATATTTGTTTTTGAGAACTCATGTCAAAGTATAAAGCGACTTTCCTGTGATTTTTGCTGCACTCGACGAGATTCTGTACTGATTCAACAATAAGGCAACACTGGTTGAGGTATTTGGCATTAATTCTATTGGACATCATTTAACAAATCGTAAAAGACTATTATTTAAAGGAACCTATTCAATTCAGGCCAATCTGGTTCATAAAATACATTCCCGACTAGACATTGCCCGGCACACGAGATTCAAAGTCAATATTGTAAAGGTAATTATGACCCACATAGTTCTAGAAGCCATGATATCTTTGATTCTTGTTTAGGATACATATAATTATCAAATTTATTTAACGTACCCACTAAGACTTGTCATCCAATGTGCTCGGTTATTAAATGCACCTAAATGGATGCGTAACCAAGGTTTGTTAAATGGTGATTTATCTGTATTATTTTAATATACAGTAAAAGGAACTTGGTATAAACGATTTAAGCAGCATCAATATTATTCGTAGTATCTACAGAAGCAATTTTTTAGATGGAAAATAATAGCAAATCAAAAGGGAATTGCAGAGTTGTACATGTAAGCGTATGCACTAGCTGGTCTCAGTTTATCCAATCTGGAAACCTCAGCAGATAGAGCAACGGTTGACACAGTATTGTGAGGTATTTCGTATTACTCATTTACACTAGGTAGTCTATTCGTAGTAGGAATGGATGGTTTGTATTCAGAATACCATTTGTCAGGATATCTAATATCTTTGTGTCAGCAATGAAAATGTTCTCTGGGCGATTGGCAGATTACATCTGATTCAGTCGCTACGTAGCTAGCACGTTTAAACTACGTAGAAAAATCAACTCCGCAATGAACAAAATACATAATGGTTGTATCTCAGTAGTACCGACAAACTTACCGCTACTGTACAGCAACTAAGACTTGCTGGTCGTCATTCGAAACATTTCCAATACCGAATATCTATTCTCCGATTCTCGCACAATACTAACCTAACTCGGTGTAGGAATAACCGGCAAACAAAAGAATATCCAAATATCACAAGTCTAAAGTTCACTTTTGATGTATTCTCAGCCAATTAATCTTTTCCATTAGCATAAAGATTTGGAGATAGCGCGTACCCAAAAAATAATAAGATCAGGTTGCGTGTGCCGAACTTGATCTAGACTAATCGAGTATACATACCTCGCTAGTCAAGTTATGTGTGCTGTAAAACAAGATAAAGATGTACATTATATCTATCTGGATCACTCCCGCATATGAACGAGAAATGAATCGCCATCACCCATATGCTGGTGATTCTGGTTTCCTGGGGAGCAAATTGTGGGTACCACGCTTTTGAAATTTGTCATAATTTCCTCAGACTCATTAGATAAGCTATAAGCGTAAAACATAAGAGATGAACTTGTCAACAGGAAGTCCATCGAATGTATTTTGCCGTACATTCTGTTCTAGTACAAAAGAAATAGCAACGACAGTCGTAATACACGGTGATATTCCTGATACTCCTAAATGTGAGCACACCTTTTTACGATTACGTGGACGAAACAAAGGTGCATCAGACAAGATCCGAAATCTGATTTTAGGTTTAAAGTTAGCATCGTCTTTACTATATGTTGAGTACACGATAACACTGGTCGTTAATCACAATCGCATAAAAAATATCACCAGTGGAGTCCTAATTTAAAGCACATTTGCAAAAGATTGCTTTCGTTTATCCATACTGTAACACTAAGCAGACACAACAACCCGGTTAATACTACACAGCGGCTGATGAAGTGTGGATATTCCAACGGAATGGATGAGTTGTGTTCAGAGTAATACTTATTTTATTTATTATAATCAAGGTTGCGATCTTGATAAAAGTACTTGACCCATTAATTACTTACATATGTGGTGCTTATATTAAGATCGCAATCATCATCATCATCATTTCCAGCCACACAAAAGTCAAGTGACTAATGTTTAACTGCCATATAACCATAAGGAGTGAAAAAAAATATATAAGTGAATTTAGATAAATTATTATTGAGATTTACGAGAGAGGGAGAGGGGTAGAGAGAGAAGGAAAACCTTGCTACTATGAGTAAATTTATCAGGATAACTCACAGAAATGAGGCAAACTAAACCTCTCCACAACACCATTATGGCCAAGTTAGCATTCGGGCAAGGCGACATCAGCAACACAGCTTCCTTGCGGATTTCACCGTATCACGTCATAAACAAACCGAACCTCGCAGCTAACTTTGCCCTACTAAGAAAAGAAAGTTACGAAGATGATTCTACTATACATTTGCAACAAGATCGCCACTGAGCTCGATTCGCTGCCATATCGCTAAGGGTTTCTAACCAAGAACTGTGATGTGCACGAGGACCCCATCCCGGCAGACGAGTGGATCCTATACTACCCAATTTGGATGTAAGTGACTTTAATTGTTTCTGCCATGTCAAAATCTGCCCATCTTGTTTCTTACGCCAATTTGGTGCTGGATGAGAGAACAGAGCTCTATTGGGCAATCGGAATGAGGGCATACGCAAAACGTGACCGAGCCAACGAAGTTGATGGAGCCTTATTTGCTTTTCTAAAGACGAGCACTTATTGTCAGATCCAAAAATACGTCTACGGATGTCAACGTTAGTTATTCGTTGTTGGTAACCAACATGTGCTATACTTCTCAAACAACGATGATCGAATGCCTGTAAGCGTCTCAGATCATCAACTCTAAGAGGCCAAGTTTCACTAACTTATAGTAAGACTGCGCGTACAGATGCATTGTAAACACAACCTTTAAAGCAAAGTGAAATAATCGCGTTTCTCTATAAATTACGAAGTTTCGAGAAAGCCACTCTAGCTTTCGCGATCCGTATTCCCACCTCGTCGGACATATTGCCCACGTTATTGATAGAGCTCCCAAGATATTTAAACCTGTCGACTATGTCTAGATCTTCATTCTGCAGTCGCAACGTTGGAGTGAGTGGTGGGTGATCCTGTAACAGTATCTTACATTTAGAGGGTGCGAATTTCATACCGAAAGACGGAACAACGTTTGCTAATCTATTTAAGGTGGTCTGGGCAGCATGCTGATTGTCGAATAATAGTACGATATCGTCCACATATTCAAGATCGACTAGTTTATCTCCCGGGAGAACTTCAACTCCAGCGTCCTGATTGTGTGGGAAAGTGTTTTTCAAAATAGCATCAATTACAAAATTAAACAAAATGGGGAAAGTGGACAGCCTTGACGAACACCAATGCTCGTTTTCAAGTTATGCGTTAATTCGTTGTAGACCTTAACGCTACCAGAATTATTTTTGTAGAGAGCTCGTATAATATTAACCCATTTTTGTGGGCACATCCCTTTTCGACAAGATATGGAATTAAACGTTGCGATCCACCGAATCAAATGCACCCTTGAAGTCTAAAAGACGGCTATTGTGGAACGGTGATATAAATGTCTTTGTTCAAGAACTTGCCTTAACGTAAAACTATTATCTATACAACCTCGTTCTGCGCGGAATCCGGCCTGTTCTTCTCTTGTATGCGATTAACGTGAAGCGCTAAGTCGACGTAGGATAATCGAAGCAAATAACCTAGATACGACTGGAATCAAGCTTTTACCACGATGGTTATCGCACAAATTACGATTGCCTTTTTTGAAGATAGGAATGATGGTCGATTCATTATAATTAAATGTACGGTTTCCTCATTCCATATAGTATGAAAAGTTTGATCAACGCTCCTGAAATTATATCGCCACCATCCTTAAACAATCCTGGGAGCATATTATTGAGGCCTGCGTCTTTGCGGCGTTTAAGAGATAGGATTTCATCGCGTACTTCTAACACGGATGGTTCTTCGGGACTAATATTCCACACTGTTGATGCAGACATGCTTTCGGGAATCGAAACTGACGCGGGTGGCCGAGAAAATTGATCTCTGAAGTGTTCAGTCCACCTGTCAAGACGACTTTTTTATCGGTTATAAAATCGTTGTTACTATCATTTATAGTTTCACACACTTTTAATTTTCTCGGACCTGTTGTGCGGATAAGTTGGAACAAACAGCGACTATTACCTGACGCGAAAGCTACTTCCATTTCTTCAACTTTTCTGGTCCAAGTTTTCGAGATCGACTTTTAAACTGCGCTTAAGTTGGCGTCTTATATTGCTACGGGCATTATTATGAGTCGAGCCAGGTGGAACTTGACGCCTTATTTTGAGTATCTCCATAGATTTTACAGAGAGCCAGTGATTATTTCTACGGAGGCCTGCAATGCCACATACAGTAGTACCTGCATTGTGCATAGTGGAACTTATCTTGGACCAAAGTATATTCGGATTTTCGCTATTCAGACCAGTTAGATTAGCCTTTAGAATATTTTCATAGTTTTGTCGGAAGGACGGTTGTTCGAGTTTGCCTACATCAATTTGGGGTTTATTCTTAATTATTTTCCCGGAAAATTTTAGAGCAAATCTACAACGGATAAGTGCATGGTCCGAGTCGACATAAGTGTTCCAAAAAGAACGACAATCCTGGATGCAACCACGCCATCTATAACTAATTGCTACATGATCTATTTGAGTCCACCTTTGTCCGGGTGCTGGAGGACGCCATGTAGCCCAACGTCTAACACGTTTGAAGTTTGTACTGCTTAAATATGGTCTATGTTCAGCGCAGCTATCCAAAAGCCGTTCACCATTATCGTTGCGCGTCGAGCTTAGAGTGTATCTGCCACCTAAATGAAATTCTGTGTTACCCAAGCGCCCAACTTGAGCATTCATGTCACCCATAAGCAGGACTATATCTGAACTTCGTGCTTTACTTAGTAAGGAGCTTAATTCGGAGTAAAAAGCGAAGTTCACATTACCTGCGAAAGGCCGGAAATTCTATGGGTAAATATAAATAGACACTTATTTATAACTTTATATTTTATTTGGTAGAGAACGGTACATTATATGGTACAATATTTAAATCAAAGATTTCTACTGATGCATTCACTTACTTCTTGTGTGTGTCCACATTTTTAATGTCGCAGTGCAGATTATTAACTTTCACATTACTATACTTTGGATCATTGCTTAAATTTGGTATACTTTCGTAAAAATATGTTGTACACATTATTTCTACTTCAATCTAATTTGACATTTTTCGGCACTTTCATCAGGACATTTAAAGAAATGAAGGTTATTAATTTCTAAAATTTCGAAGATTTTTAGCCTTATCAGAGTTTAAGACTGCGAAATTTTTACCCATTCAAGCATAACGGCAACATGTTGAAGGTTACAAAATTAATGGAGCGATAAATTGAAATCGCCGCATAATGTTGATAATGGAAAAATTGACATAATGGCAATGAAGAATAAATAAAATAGCATAAATAATAAGATCCAGAATGAAGGACGAGACAAATATGTTTAAACGCATTTCACGAACATAAAAATAAATAAAATGTATCACTTTATTAAAAAAATTTTTTTTAAAGATTACCTTTAGTGAAAAATTCCACATTTTTTGGATGAATATGCGAATCGCTGCTAAGACGAGGATTTTTAATTAAAAATACATAAATGTTGGTTGAAATACATGACCAATTCGGATAGATAAACACAAATAAATGCAAATTTCATCGCACGCAAAACACACCGTTAGGACAGTTTATTGTTAAAAACTGGGCTTCTAACGCACGATTTTACAATTAAGACATAAAATTAAGATGAATGTTCAACAAAGCAGAGATCAATGCATACTGAGACAGATTTTAAAGAAAGCAAAATTGACAGTTTTACATTAAAAAACGCAAAACACACAATCGAAGCAAAATAATAAAAATAATTTTGATTGAGAAATAAACCGTGTATGAAGGTATAGATTTGGTATAAAGAGTGCATATACAGCACAGTTTGAAAAGTCCAAATAATACAAGCTTACCCAAAGCTGTTAGACAAGGACGGGAAAATGAAGTCGTGGCACTACTCGAGGACACGGCAGTACTTGCATTTTCTGTCGAAGATTCGGTAATGCGCTAAATGAAATCGAGCAAAAAATTTAGATACCACAGAATAATTAACAATCGCTCAATGTTAAATGTATAAAAAAACTGCCAACAATATCAATAGATGAAAAGGCATTGAATAATGCCCATTATATGAAAACAGGAAGAAAACTGAAATTTTAATCAATAAACGGTATACATGTACACACATTTATTGTCAGTATTAACGCAATATTTCATTAAGTGGCAAAGGCAATTCACCAAGTAGATCTGATTTGTTCGTATTGTAAACTCTTCACGTACTGTCCAGAATACGCCTCACTTCCACATAACCGTGAAATAAATGAGACAAAACTAATAATATTAACAAAATATTAATTTCAAATAAAATATTGCTAAAGGATAGAGGAGGATCTAGTTAAGACGGGGATGCCAACCTAGGTAAGACAGAAATGACACAATCTAGACATGTACGCAAACCTTTAGGCCAAATAAACGTTAAGGCAAGGCAACAACGTAAACGCAGCCTCCTTGCGGTTTACCCTGCTTGGCTTTATCAACAAGACCAAATCTTTGAGTTACTTGTATCCAAATAATACAAAGGTAAGATGATTATACAGGAAAGCTACAAGATTTGCAACAAGGCATGACGATGCAGACGTGGACCCCATCATAGTAGACAACCGGATCCTAAACTAGAAACTTTGAGTTCAGCTGACTTTAGCTGCTTCCACCAATACAAAATGTGTCCATCCAGCTTCTAATGTCAATCTGGCGCTGGGTGCGAGAATAATTCTCTACTGGGAAATCGAATTGAAGGCATATGCAAAAAACGTACCGAGCCAACGCAGTTGATAGAGCCGTACATGTTTGTCTAACAAGTGAGATACTCACATTTCCTCATAAATGGCGAAGGTCAGAGAATGATACAATAGCTTTCATGATTCGCGTATTCACCGCATCATTTATATTGCCTGACTAATTGATACAGCTACCAAGACATGTAAAACTGTCAACAACATCAAGATCTTCATTTCGCAGCCATAGAATTGAACCAAGTGATTCGTAATCCTATAAAAGCATCATACATTTTGAGAACCAAAACTTCATATCAAAAGACGGAACAACGACTGTCTATCTATACAAAATGGTCTGAACAGAATCTCAGTTGGTGAATATTCGTAAAATACTGTTTGTATAGCAAAGCTCTACTTATCTGTCGCCGGGAAGAACTTAGACGCGTTTATCCTGAACTTAAGCAAGAGTAGATCATAATGTTAACAGTAATTAAATTTTTTTTAAATGAAGAATATGAGCAACCTTGATGAACACCGCGGATACTAATAAAGCTGTCCGATAATTCATTGTAGACCCTAACGCGGCCATAAATGTTTATGTATAGTGCATTTTTAATATTTACACCTTTAGCTAGAATACCACTCTTCGACAGAATATCGAAAAGAACAATGCGATCCACTGATTAAAATGCACCTTTTAAATTGAAAAAGATGGTCGTTGTGGAACGGCAAAATAAGGTCCGCTCTTAAAGTATTTGCCTTATGGAAAAAAAATTTATATATATACCATCACTTCCTGGTCGGATTTCGGGTTGCACTTCTCTATTTCGCGATATTTTGCGCAGCGCCTAGATGGTGCATAATAATTCAAGAAAATAACCTAGAGTCCACCGTTGTGCGCCAAGTGGCGCAATATCTTACATTGCGTCTGAAGTTTGAGCTGCTCAAGTATATTCAGTACGGCGCGCAGCTATCAGACAGACGTTCGTCGTTATCGTTGCGAATTGAAATTAAAGTTTATCCGCCACCTAAATTGAATTCAGCGTTAATTAAGCGCCCAGCTTGAGCATTAATCTCACCCATAAGCAAGACTAAATCTAAACTTCCTAATCTACTTAGTAAGGAGCTTAGTTCGGAGTATAAAGCGTCCTTGCTTTCGTCTGTGCTGCAATCGATAGGAGCATATGCAGATACAACGAAAAGGCAACATTGATTAAAGTTTCTAACATTAATATTAGTAGACGTGTAAATAACGGTAATTTGCTTGAACTATTATCGGTATTGGGCACTAAGACATAGAGCTGTGATGTGATCAACATGCACTGTATTAATAGCATATATTGAGAAAAAGAGGATGTGAAGGAAAAGAGACAGAATTGGAGAAAAAGTTCCCGCAGTAACTTGACTTCGCTTATCCATTCTGGACAACTCAGTAGATAAGATCTATACATTATATATTTATTAATGCTCGTGTTATTCATGGTTATACACACACACACACACATACATACATATATATATATATATATATATATATATATATAATTTTGTTAAACTATAAGCTATACGCTGTTTCGTGAGCCACATTACATGAAAGTCAAAATACGGGAAGAAATATTCTTACATGCAATAGTCGAAGAAGAAAATCCTCACTAAAACATAATCCATCGATAAGAGAGTAACTAGATCTCAAGCATCACTTAGTTAAAAAATGAAAACTACACATACCCATACCATATATACAAATTAACACCTGATTAAGAACAACAAATCATTCGCCTGCAGAAAATAAATACAAATGAAAATTGAAAGCAATTTAGTATTCAATCAGTCAGTAAAAAACGCACGAAAGTAATAATTCAAGAAATAAATTGGCACATTTATCCACAGTAAGCTTAATCTTTATCTTTCCGTTTTTTCATACTATATGTATGCGTGAGAGAGAGAGAGCGCGCACATGCGTGTGTGTGTGTGTGTGTGTGTGTATTGTCGACATAAATTAAGAATAACATAAGAAGACTAAACCTATTTTGTCTTTACTTAACACGCATCAAAAGCCAGATATTCCAAAGCTGGGGTTTCAATCATGCGGCGTTCGATTCAGTCTTGCAACTCAACTTCTACACTACTGAAGTCGTGCATCGCAAGTTGTTTCTTAGTTATATAAAGCCATTGTCGTCCGATAAGTCCCTCTTTCAATTCGATCCCATTTGGTATGGATTTCGACATAAAGATCCAACTTTTACTTTTCGAAGTGGGGAATGAGCTGCCAGATTATACCAAACTTGTCCTGGTTCAAAGTCCAGCCGCGTAAATTCTGAAAACTACTTGACGGGAGATGATGAATTATTTTCTGTCCTGTGCAGCGTTTAGATTATATCCATAACAGATACATTGCGTGTTTACAAACAGTAAAAATGCAAGTATGTTGTTAATAAAAGCACATAAATATCAATCAGGAACAGTGGGAAGGAAGTCTGCATCTTCAGCATCAATACCAGCTAACTAATTTTTATCAATAAATGCGTGTAGTTAACATTTGTTTGAATACTCTGGTTAAGCAATTATACCACTATTAATGAAGAGCCGGTAATAGCTTTACTTGGTAACAAATCTCAGGCAGGTAATGGCTTTGAATTTTAATACGCAACTTGCTGTTGCAGGATGATTGATAGCACTCGTAGGTTGATATAATCTTGATTCCTTTAAATTTTCAGGTGCACAGATTGTGTTGAATCTTGATCAATGGGTTCTCATTTGTCCTGTCACTATGAAGCTATTCACAATTAGTTTTTTCAGATATTGTTCGCGAACCAAACTTTACTTATGTTGTTTAAAAAGTTTCGGGAATTCATTTCCTGTCCCAGCTTCAGGGTTGACACCATATTCACAGAACAAACAAATTATGGCAAATGCGATATCCTCATTCAAGACAGATCTATTTTTATTTATTATACTTTCTAAAGTATTGTGGATTTGACCGCATTTTTCTTGTGCGGGACAATTGATAGCACTCTTAGATCGGTAAAATCTTGAATGTTGTACATTTTCAGGTGCTCTGATTATTGGCCTCGATTGATGAGTTCTCACTTGTCCCTTCTTTTTTAAGCCTTACATCAGCTGGTTGTCTGAAAATGGCATTAATAGATGGTTTTCAAATCTTCTTTTTCCGAATTTTCGGGACCTAATTTCCAGTCTCATCTTCAGGGTTGACACAATACACACAGGACTAAAACACAACTTGTGGCAAATGTGGTATCCTCATTCAAGACAGATATATTTATTCATTGTACCCTTCCTGTGTGGAAAAACAAAAAGAAATTTTATCAGATATAAGAAAATTTTCTTTCTCATGGTCTTCTCAAATATCTACTCATGAACATATCTTTATATATAAATTGGAAAGCAAAACACGATAGAAATATGTGAACAAAGAGAGTGTGAAAAATAGAAACCAATCAAATTGCGTGCGTCACATCCAGTTCAAGCTCAATGCTTGTACGTGCTTCTTTCCAATGTGTTCAAAATTCTTGCTTTATCTTTCCTCATAACTGTCGGCAAAAACATCAAAAATTTCATTCTTGCAAAAAGACTTAGTTCATCTAATACACAAGATACACACCCAATTCTTGCCTGTAGCACTGCTTCATCTTCCTTCAACTGCTCAATTTTAGAATACGCCAACCTTGTAAGATTTCTTCGGTTGACTCGTAGTTTTGACTTTCGTAAACTGCGTACCAAATCACCTGGGAACCGTAATTGTTTAATACACTGATAATAATGTTTTAACCACAATTTCGTTCTTTGCGCTCTACACTTTAACGTCACTAGTTCATCTAGTTTACTGAAAGATTCTTTTGAAATGCGAGCTTTAATAAAATTCATTGTACCCTTCCTGTGTGCAAAAACAAAAAGAAATTTTATCAGATATAAGAAAATTTTCTTTCTCATGGTCTTCTCAAATATCTACTCATGAACATATCTTTATATATAAATTGGAAAGCAAAACAAGATAGAAATATGTGAACAAGAGAGAGTGTGAAAAATAGAAACCAATCAAATTGCGTGCGTCACATCCAGTTCAAGCTCAATGCTTGTACGTGCTTCTTCTGCTTACATAAATCCGGCTGCAATTTGTTTATCCATAAGGCTTCGTATGTGGCTAGCTCCCTTTTGTTTTTGCATTTTGTAATTACTTTGAATGCTACGCCTGGAGAACATACGTGCGATGTTTCGATGATGTGTTGCGCAATAGCAGACGTGTATTCACCATTTGATTTAAAACAGGCGTTCAAGTTGCAATGTTCTCTCATTCGAGTAATTAACCGTCTGGTCGATCGGCCTACGTAAGTTGATCGACAACTTGCGCATGTATATTGGTAAATAATATTTGATATCGACATTAACAGCTGTTTCTCTTTGATTGCTGGTAAAGGCAAGTGTGTTACCCTAAATAACACTCGTAGTTTGGCTGCATTAAATGTGCGTGTCAATGCTGCTTCAACTTTCTTTTGTGCCATTCGGGAAACTGCATCCCCCTTAAATGGGATGTTTAGGTAGACGGTTTTTTTTGGCCCATAATACGTCTGTTTCTGGTTAACTCCCCTTTTAATAATTGATTCAATTAATTGTCTGGGATAGCCATTAGACATTAAATTGTTAATTGCTTTATTATATTCATTTTCTTGAAAAGAAACCACGGGCTGTTGATAATTTATATTGAAATGGCACAAAACTGCTGTAATGCAAATACTGTGCAAACCATGTTGGTTTATGGTAAATTGTTCTGTTTAATTTACCATTAGATTCTTTCGTTAATAGTACATCTAGGAAAGGCAGACAGTCATCTTTCTCGTGCTCTGACGTGAAACCGATATTCTTATGTGCTTTGTTGAAACTTTGAAGCAATGTTCGTGATTGCGACCTGTTCTTAAGTACAAGAAATATATCATCCACGTACCGTATATATTGAGCACATTTACTTATGTCACTCCTTAATGATGTATTTTCTAGGTGCCATTTCAATATAAATTATCAACAGTTCGTGGTTGCTTTTCAAGAATTGACAGGTTGGTTAGTCAAGATTCTAAAGAAAATGAATATAATAAAGTAATTAACGATTTAATGTCTAATGGCTATCCCAGACAATTGAATGAATCAATTATTAATAAGGGAGTTAACCAGAAACAGACGTATTATGGGCCAGAAAAGAAAACCGTCTACCTAAACATCCCATTTAAGGGGGATGCAGTTTCCCGAATGGCACAAAAGAAAGTTGAAGCAGCATTGACACGCACATTTAATACAGCCAAACTACGAGTGTTATTTAGGGTAACACACTTGCCTTTACCAGCAATCAAAGAGAAACAGCTGTTAATGTCGATATAAATATTATTTATCAATATACATGCGCAAGTTGTCGATTAACTTATGTAGGCCGATGGACCAGACGGTTAATTACTCGAATGAGAGAACATTGCAACTTGAACGCCTGTTTTAAATCAAATGGTGAATACACGTCTGCCACTGCGCAACACATCATCGAAACATAGCACGTATGTTCTCCAGGCGTAGCATTCAAAGTAATTACAAAATGCAAAAACAAAAGGGAACTAGCCACATACGAAGCCTTATGGATAAACAAATTGCAGCCGGATTTATGTAAGCAGAAGAAGCACGTACAAGCATTGAGCTTGAACTGGATGTGACGCACGCAATTTGATTGGTTTCTATTTTTCACACTCTCTTTGTTCACATATTTCTATCTTGTTTTGCTTTCCAATTTATATATAAAGATATGTTCATGAGTAGATATTTGAGAAGACCATGCGAAAGAAAATTTATTTTTGTTTTTGCACACAGGAAGGGTACAATGAATTTTATTAAAGCTCGCATTTCAAAAGATATATTTATATTTATTTTAATTTCAAAAGTATTTTTTAATTGTCTTCTTAATATCCGGTCTTCATACCTAGTTTCTAATACTCAAATGTATAAAAAACCTATCGCTGTTCCCCTCCCCGCACACAACCAGCTATAAACGCATGTGTATTCTACTAAAGTGACATTTATCGAATAACTATAAGCAAACCCAATGGGTTGACATACACGCCTATACACGATGAGCATATTTTTTTAAATTGCTGTTCCGGACGCATAGAAAGATCAATAAAAATTTGATTTCAATATTGCAGTAATCCTCAAATACCTCAGTTTACCTAAACCCATCATGTTTGCAATAGGTTATAGACAAAGAAAGAGGTAAATAAAACTTTTGAAAGAATACATAGTATTATTCTATCGTTTGGACAAGACCGAATATGGAGCCTACACTAACGAAACCTCTCTCAACCAAATTCACATTAATACTCAAATCTTGTATAAATTAATTTCTCCATTTAAACATGTGTCAAAACCATGTACACATATATAATAAGTTAACATTATTTTATTTTTATTAATTTACTTCTTTATAATTATATATATACCCACATCTTATAAAAACATCCATTTATATATAATTCAACACGCTATATCTTATGCATATATAGATAAGCATATAAGCAACCAAAGAATTTCCTTCAAAAAACATTTAACATGGAATTATAGCAGCAATACCGTTAGATGGTTTAATAAATATACATATTTGAAACAACAAATCGTGAGGCAAGTGTGAAATATTTCCTTTTGAAGTATTTGTTTAAAAAATGATGTTATTCCTAAATGTTTTCGTTTTAAATTAAATTTTAAGTTAAATGCTTATGGTATGTCTCTTAAGCATGACCTTTGTATAAATATTATACAAACTTTAATTCGTGATTTAATTAAACGTAAGATTATACTTATTAAGGAAAAAACTAAACTAAGATCGATTTTAACTTCTCTTTTGCACGCAGATGATTCTAAATGCATTGAGGATTTCAGTGATAAAGCCCGTAATAGAGAAATAAAAAAGTAAGAATTAGACATGATAAAAAATTAGCTGATTTTGGAATTTATAGACCACAAGAAAATGATAATTTAATCGGGACTAATAGAATATTAAATCTATCAACATTAAATCTTAAGAAGGATCAAGTTGAACTACTTAACCGTGGTTTAAACATGGCTATCCCTAATGAAAGATCGGTTAGAAACGAATTAATTACTGAGGCTGTCAAAACGGCAAAGCTTCTTTCGGATAATGATAGGGTGAACTTTGAATTAGATGTTGCCTCAATGGTTTTAACACACCAAGAGGAAAAATTAAGCCTAATTATGATATTAAACGTCTCAGAAAGGATTTAGTATCAAATAATGTTATATATCTTAAGGCGGATAAAGGAGGAGCTACAGTTCTGATGAATCAATCTGATTATAACAATAAAATGATAGAACAGTAAGTAATGCTGAAGCATATACTAAAATAACAATAACTGATTAGTTGCAAGGGCAAGTAAAATTATTAATCAATAATATGATTGTTAATGAAGAATTGGATTTGACGCATGGTAACATTCTCATTCAAAGAGATATGGTTGCACCCAGAGCTTATGTTTTAGTTAAAGTGCATAAGCCAGGTAATCCTTTAAGAATTATAGTGAATGTACAACACTCCCCAACAGCCCCTTGCACTTGGCACTATACTCCCTAACCAAAAAGAAAAGATTGAACCCTTAGACACTTCAGGAGTGTATGAGATCCCATGCAATGATTGTAGTCTCAAGTATGTTGGTGAGACCATGCGCCCAAAAAAAGTAAGAAAAGATGAACATAAAACTGCGTGTAAGTATGGACATATTGCTAAATCAGATCTTGCTCGTCATGTAGTGGAGACTAGGCATACTATCAACTGGGAGGAATGCAAACGCATAGCAATATGTAGTCGTAATAGGGTGACGAGATTGATTAGGGAATCTATAGAAATTAAATCTAGAGATAATATTATGAATGAAACAGCTGTTGAAAAATCTTTAGGTCCGATTTGGAACACTGCATTAGCTAATGGAAGGAAAAGACGATTGCATGAATTGGTAACTGAAGCTAGCTCCAGTAAAAGATTAAGAACATCAGATTAAGATTGACTAATTAGTGGGCTTTTATTCAACAAATGAAAAATCAATTATTATGAATAGTCTTCAAAATTTCATCTCTAACTATTCGTTTGATTTTAAAACAATTAGTGATTTCAACCCTAATTTTCTGTTTTTCACCCCCACCCTACCTATTGAAATTATTCTAATAATACAATATTTATAAGTAATAATTTGTCTGACGCGTGCAAAGGGTAAACTAATGTCTATTGACTGCAGTCTCATTTAGATGTACGTACATGTGTATCAAAAATAATTTAACCAAGTTTTTAAGTTATGCATACACATACACATGCACATGCGTGGCGTGCGCCAAAAACTGTTATTAACTTGTCTAATTTGAGTACAACCTAGTGGTTTAAATTGTAATTTAATATGTGCATTAGTCTTTCGGACTTCTGGTTTTATCACTCATGGCATGTTTTTATGACGAATGTTTCTGAATTATGAGTCTCCCCCATATCAGTTACGTCAATTACATAGAGTGTGTAAAACGAATAGTTATCGCATGAAATTGATAAAATTATTATTCAGCCACTCTGGTCTAAATTAGTTATGATGAAAACAACGGTTATGAAAATGCACACACACACACACACATGTGACACGCGAATATCTAATGAAAGGTCAGTCTGGTGAGGGGACACCACTTATACCAAATTCCCAAGAAACACCATGAAATGTGGAGCCGGCTAATCCTCCAAAAGGAGTCAGCCGCAGTAAAGTAAAGTAAGTATATAAATATTATGAATACAGGCAATAACACGCTTGCTTCATTTTTTCGTGAAATGCAACTGATGAAGACCTACGGTAAAGTAGGTCGAAATATTTCGCTAAAATAAAATTACTGGAACAATGAAAGCTGCGTTAGTCAAAACGCAGATCAGGTAATTTCAATTAATCAAGGTTCAGAACAAAGAATTTCCTTCAACAACCATGTGGGTTCTTCCCACATCTTTTATAAATATCTATATATCCATCATATATATACGTGTATACACCATATATATAATATGAATATCATACAAGCAACACTGTGAGTCCCTCAACGGATAAATTATGATGTGTATATATATATATATATATATATATATATATATATATATATATATATATATATATATATATGAGTTTAGACGTGTAGATATGTATATATGGTTTAATATTTATATATGCATAAAAATTGTGAGTATAAATAGTGTATATATATATATATATATATGCAAAGTAAATATACTATACAATCAGGGCGAATTGTAGGAACTTGAAGTTCAAAGAACCCATTTCATTGCTTATAGATACATATATATACACACACATATATATAGGTATATATATATATATATATATATATATATATATATATATATATATATAAAACCGTGTGCACCTCATATATATTGTGCATATCCAATTAAGCATATAAGCAACCTTGTGAGTTCACCCTGCATCTCATATGAATATACAGAATCATTCATATGTTTCCACATCATACATATATAAATAATATTTTAAAAAAAACAAGCAACCATGTGAGATCCTACCAGATCTGATTAAAATAATCACATATTCATATATATATATATATATATATATACGTGTACAAATCATACATTATATGTATATCCAAAGAATATCTATGTAATGGCTTAACTGGTAATAATCATTTGAATTCTGACTAAGCTCAACTGTTAAGGGACTGATAATATTTTCCGCCCAAAATTTCCTTCGAGATAACTAAAATTCATCCAAGAGGAAACGACAGAAAACGTATGAACCGTTGCATGCCTCACCTGTAGCACAGCAGGTAGACCGGGAACCTGCGCCAACAACACTTTTTCCGTATATTCAATAAGATAACGTTGAAGCACACGCATAAGACCCAGAAGGCCCTTGCCACGTGTCAACTGTAGGGTCTGGCGCAGAAGCTGGCGATATAGCATGAAAAGATCAGTAGAAGAACACAATGTGTTCTCTAAGCAACCTGCAGTTGAAGCCAATCTAGTCCCACCATTGTTGATACCATCATTTGCAGCAGTGCTTTCTTTTCCCAAGTCTGCATAAGGTGACAAACATATTGCAATTATGGAAGCAAAATTTAAGTTCAATCAATCGTAGTAGCGGATCTAATATACGAAAGGATAACAATTCAGTGTCGATACATCATCATCATTTCCAGCCACACAAAAGTCAAGTGACTAATGTTTCACTGCCATATAACCATAAGGAGTGAAAAAAAGTATATAAGTGAATTTAGACAAATTATTATTGAGATTTACGAGAGAGAGAGAGGGGTAGAGAGAGAAGGAATACCTTGCTACTATGAGTAAATTTATCAGGATAACTCAAAACGATTTCGTAGCTAAGACATAAACATCAGATTCATTTTCTTGCGTTATTTCTAAATCACTAACGTCTGATTAACACGGAGAATAGAAAATTGAAGTTAAATGTTAAAATTTCCACACAAAATAGCAAAGTCAGTTACTAGCCAATGAATAAAAAAATTTCTATACATATATAAACGAAGATCAAGATCTCTCGCACGGTAGGCATCAGGGCATCTATGCCAACAAGGTAGAATAAACCAGGCCTCATCAGAGAACCCTTCCACAGATTTCGTCCATTCAGATTTCTGATGAAGACAAGTTCGGTACGATATGGAGTGACCGGTCTCCAGAAGATAGTATCCAGTCACAAGATGGCTGGTTTCATTAGTTTGATTATTTTAAGCTGGTGAGAATGGACCAATTGAAGAAGGCTGCCGATAAAGGCAACCGAAATATTTTGTCAAAGAGAGAAAACGGCTGGAAAACCACTTGTGTTAGTTAAAACGCAGATCAGGTAATTCCGATTAATCCAGTTTCGCAAAAATATTTTACTTTTAAGCAATATTTAGCATGGAATTATAACTAAAACGCCATCAAATGGTATAAAAATTACAATGAACGAAAAAAACAAATCGTGAGACAAGTGTCAAGCTTGCTTCATTAGTTTGGTTTTTTTTAAATTAGTGAGAATCGACCAACTGAAGAAGGGTTCCGATAAAGTACCTCCTGACGCTTAGCCTGCTATAACCTAAACCGAACTAAGCGAATACATCAATTTACAAAGTTGTCCAGCACCAAAAAAAACAAGATCGACAGTATGTTTGACTTAAAGAGAAGGCTAACAAATAACATAAGTTAGTAAAAAAAATTGAAAATTGCGCGTAGTGTTTGGCATGGTGGCGCAGAGGACAGAGTCACAGGCTCTCAAACAAATGGTACCAGGCTCGAGCCTAGTCCGCAGCAAAATTTTGTACCGTACTTGAAAAGTTCCCAATATGACGAAACCGGTCTACTGGATAAACTGTATTGGATTTTTACACCATGCTTCTTTTATACTGGAATATGCATATATAATTGGGTCGATGTTTATGTTAAGATCGCAAACTTGATTCAATTAATTAATATACAAAGGTGTGAATATATAAGATCAACGTTTACTTATATGTGTTTTTGGTTCTATTTCAGTATTAAAAATGCGTTAACCGTAATACCGGGCTATCGAATAATAGGTGTAAATAAATTTGTGACGGAGGTAATTATTGATTCACGCCAAAGGCGATATTATAAAAAGACTGACCAGTATAAATACGTATATCAGGCAGCAGTTTCGCCTTAGTGTGTTGCTGGCTACAAGTGGGTTTCATGTCTATCTAAACTTTTCAACTTTAAGATCAATTTAATGAAGCGTATAGAAAATTAAAAATAGGAAATAGGAGAAAAATAAATTACCTGAATCACGGAAGACATCGCCAAACTCTCGACTGGTTAGACTGGATTTGTGGACCGTGAATTCACCAATCAAGCGTGTGTGGAGCTGTTCATGAAGAGCCCGCTCAATGTGACGAAGGTATAGATCGAAATGTGGTTCAAACACACTAATTTAGGGAGGCCATATGACAAAAAGGAAAATAGAAATAATGGAAGAATACAACAGTTGGTTGAACAATCGAAATGATTCGTGCCGGATCATAAAAAAATAGTTACAAAGTAAACACAAATCAGTTTCTCAAAACAATCTGGAAATAATTGTTTTAAAATATGCTACGAGATTGCCTGGAATGTTAGCTCTACGTGCCCGCCATAGCAAAACGCCATCACTTCGTTCATTGAAAAACGCAAGACTGGAAATGCAGATAAGCACATTACGAACCTTTAATGTTATTTAATTTATCCAAAAAGGCGATAAGTATAATACTTAAAAAGTAATCAGAAAACAGGTTATCGCTAACTCGTCTTAAAATAATTAAAACAATGTTAGAAAGCTTTTTAGTGTCATTAATTAGTTAAACAACAATTAGATTCATCAATGTAGGATCAAATATGAATAAAAATTCAATTTAGTCATAGATTTATGCTAGTCCACTTTAGCATGGTAATCAAATAAAGGAAGAGCTAACGAAGAAAATTTGGTTCTTATATAACTGAAAATTGTGTGTCGTGTGCGGTAAGATGGCTAAATGGTTAGAACACCAGATTCCAAAGCAGAAGTGTCCAAGTTCAAGTCCTGTTCGCGGCAAATTCTAGATAGTACATAATGAGTTCCCAATAAGCACGAAAACGGTCCACTGGATGAGTTGCCTTTTCAAAACAATACAAAAATTATTTTCTACTGACAAATATGTGTACATAAAAGACAGTGTGTTTATATCAAGATCGAAAACATGAATAAAAGTAATATTTATCACCGCCTGCATAACCAATGCTCGTTTAATATGACACCTAACATTGAAACAGCCGAAGACACCAATCTAGCGCTGGCGGGGTATATAGAGCTCTACTGGGCATGCCAACTGAAGACACGCAAAACTTCATTGAGTGCAACGAAAAGCATTTATTGACAGATTAAAAAGTACATATAAGAATGAAAGCGCTACTTATTCGTTGTTGATAAACTATATGGGCTGTGCTTCCCAGACACAAATGACAAAGCTTACGTAAACGGCTAAGATTTTTAACTCTTAATGTCCAAGTCTAATTTCTCTACAAACTGTAGGGAACATCCAGAGATGGAACAGGCTTCAAGAAAAAGCCTTGATTGTAAACAAATATTTTTCTCTCCAGAAGATCAAACTTGACTGTACAAAGGTAAGAAATGCAGCATGGATGTAAATACCGAATAAATGTTGACATGCCACTAGCGCAGTATTCCTATAAACGCTTTTGGTAATACTTATTTTATTCGAGACACTTTTATGCGCAACTACTTGCGTCTTTAACGAGCTTGATTAAACCATCGATACGAGACGACCATGAAACCGGCCCAATTCTCCGAGGGGACAACCAGAGTAAAATCAAACTGTTCAGTGGATTCTAAGCTGATTTCGCTACTTCTGTAATAGGCAAAATATGTCAAACATCAATTTAAACAGCTCTACCTTTCCAGATACCTCAGATAACATTCGCGTAGTGATCATACGCTACATTCCTAGTTTACATATATTACCATTTGCCAGCTCTAAATAGATGGGAAGTAGAAAAACATGATAGATAAACACCAAAGCATGCATTATCGTAAATTTAACATACACAGAAATTATGCCTTCAAACGGATTCCCAACATTTGACTGTCTATCAGTCTGAGTTTCATTCGAAGCCTCTTCCTCAATGTCATTATCTGAATCGACCTCACTGTTATCCTCGTTCTCGCCAGTGCTATTATCATCTGAGCCGAACGGATTCTTTCCATTGGTTTCAGCATCGACACACATTGCATCAAAAGCGGACACCTTTAAAAATATCATATTTTAAAGTTAAGAATAATATACATTATAAACAACATACGCAGCCATAAATAATGTTAAAGCTTCATCAAAGCAATAACGTACTCAATCTAAAAACATCATGCTTCTAAAACAGCGCAAAGCATCGACGAGAAATAGGGCGAGAGCCTTGGTCGATACTAGAAAAACGAAATTGTCATAATATCAATTTGGCAGCAGGTACGTTTAATTACAGCGAAATATCCGTTAAATCATGAATGAAACATAATAATTATTCAGGCATTAATAGCAAAACAACAGGCAAAATCTTAGTAGTGCTAAAATGCAAAAAGAATAACTAAACAACACTTCGAATGGTGCTAGAAGACCTCACAGAAATGCCAGCGCACAAAAAATTTATTTTTTTTACAACTCTGAACAACGTTTATTAATAGAAAAAGCCTCATAGGAAATTATGCTCTCGCATGTAACCTTAATTAAAATTGAAGAGCATTTTTTAAATGTTGTTCCCGCATCAGACTATTGCGGGACAATTGATGCCACTCATAGGTCAATAAAATCTTGATTCCTCTACATTTCCAGGTACATAGCTGCTTTTCGCATTGATAGATGGGTTCTCACTGGTCCCGTCTCTCTGAAACCGTCTACAATTGTAATCGAATCAAGATTTTCCGAAATACTGTTTCAGAAAAGCTAATTATGGACGACTTCAGTGAGACAGGACCAGTGAGAGCGCACCTACTTGAGCTATCAAATATCCCGAAATAGACTACTGCAGAATCAAAATGAAAAACCATAGCGCTGTGCAAGAAAGAACATCATTTAATCATTTTGTTTGTCTGTGGTATTTACAGCATGACAAAATATGTTTATTGTGTAAGTGCGTGTGTAGTACAACTCTTATTTTTCTTCCTCCAAGTCGGTATGTGCCTTAGCAATGGAGATTTCAATTTTATGCTGCATTCGCTTAATTAAGATTGAATTAAGGTAAATACAACTGTAAATATAGGTAACGTTTCATGAAGAATACCATTGAATTTTATCTCTCGTCTTCTGACACTTAACTGCATTGCAAAGTATAGCTGGGCGTGTTAAAGTACAAATGGTACGCACAAACGCCAAATGCTAGTCTCCAGTTACAATTTTATCGTGCAACCGTCTCTTTCGCAAAGGTAGCCATACTGAGAGTACCGGTGTAGCTGAGGTCGGGATTTATATGACTGCAGTTCACGAGCGCCGGGCTGACGAGATCATTGAGTTTGCAGGGAACAAAGCACGCAATAACAAGACAAACTTCCATTGTAAAACGTAACCAGTTATTAGCAATTGAAATTGTACCTACAGTCAATCAATCAATTTAGGCAGATGCCGCAAGACTGGATTCACGTTTGTCAAACCTTGGGCATGAATTCGTAACCGCATATATTACTATTCGAAATATGGGAAAACCAACAAAATGCTTTTAATTCCAATTAATGCAAGATGTGCGAATATGGAGGTAATTTATATAGATAGACGTTATCCAGACTAGTGCAAACAAAAACATTTTTGAATGCAGTGGTAGTTCCATGGAGCTTTCCTAACACGATTTGAAATTATGTCCATTAATAATTTCTCAAGAATTTAAAAAAATAAAATATTCTTAGAAGTGTGCCACACAACTATGAAAATATTTCCAAAATGATGGCAAAATGTGAGCGTCACATTTTGATTCTCCACGATTTTCTTTCTTGGGTTGTTGTTTTACACTATCAGTTTCGCAAAGATCCGATTGATACCCATTTCCAAGTACGCATCACGTGGTGGCTAGGTGCTGATTCTTTCCTTTTCTCAGAGGCTTCAAAATCATTTATACTAACCACTTCGTTCCAAGGGTTAGTATAAACGATGTTGAAGTCCTCCGAGGAAAGGGGCAACGAAGATGCAAAATTGGAAATCGGGATCGATCGAAAGTTTGTCGGAAGCGACAACCCACGAATGAGAATCGTATAGAATCAACTATTATAATGTTCATTCTAACCAGAACAACTCGTACACCACATCAGGCAAATTGAATATGAAAAATTCTGTGGAAAGTTAATTCATATAGGCAAGTCACACGTCAAAAACAACCTTAGCTGCTGATTTCTGCTGTTTCTTTTTCTGCTTGTTTTCAGAAGTTCCCGTTTCTTTCGCTTTCTGCAAAGTGGCTCCGGAGCATATTTTTGACAAACTATTCTCGAATGCAAGAGTACGTTGCAGTCCAAATACCAAAAGATTATGCGTCAAATCAGCCTCTCGTCGGCGCATTAAATTGGCCAGGTCATCTTGAGTCATCCGGCAGAATTCTACCACAACTCTGAAGGATCAAAAGAAATATTTTAAAAAGATAAGCAAAATAATAAAACATACTTCGTTATACATTCTTGATTACTGAGAAAGTATAGAAATGAAATAAATTATTAGGTATAGCATAATTAGTAACAATTGATTTCAAATAGAACCAGAAGTATATACTCCTGGTCCTACTCGAACTATATTGTTACTAGTTAGGCAATATTTAATATATAATTGAATATTGATAGTTGAGTGAATTTTTGCTCAGATTATCAAAAAACGTAAAGCGTGATTTACGAGGCGGGCACAGCTATAATGCGATGTCTGCGCGCAATACAAAAACAATAAACTTATCCGCTGAATCATGCTAGGTGAATAGGAGTAAATAAGTCGCTACAGGTTAGCCTGAAATTGAGGCACCTAGGGTGGAAGCCTCTTTACGCTATTCTTGTGAATGACTAATATCGTCATCAAATCGTCGGATTATAGATTAAAATGCTTGTAGTGGTCAATTAGAGTCTAATAGTATTAAACACTAGTTATTACAAGTGCGAAATAGAGGAAAAAATCGAACTAAGTCGACTTGCGAAGATATCTCTTATGAAACGAAACAGAAATCACGGTAAAATACGCACGCTCGACAACTAGCCGCCTCTGCTGTTCCTCGTGTTCTGCTTAAAGCAAAAGATAGATTAAAGGCTTTCTGCTCACGAAATAGACAGTCTTTTAAAGCCTGCGGACTGGACAAGCGCTGAATCAACATTGCTTGTCTTCAGAAGACAATAATTGGCAGTGTCTCACTTTGATCTATTTCAGAGTAAAAGTGGATTCGTTAATGATCCAATGCGTAAGTCATCAAATTTGATATGATATAGCCTTTCTGCTGGCCACTGTTTAAACAGAACCATTAATTACCTGGTCTACGTAATGACTAACAAAGGCCGAATTACAGTTGTTCTTATTTCTTCAAGAAATTTCGGTGGTCGTTGTCGGCCGCCTTCCTCTATTAACCCATAAACACAAGTTTTACAAGAAAAGCGCAAAATTTCTCTTGCCATAGCATTTATAATTCAGACCGACCTTTCAATAGATATACCACAGTTTGCGCTGTTCAATGTGTGAGCTAATATATAACCAATTGTGTATTAGGTGTTGCGCACCAAGTAATAAATTAGTCAAAAATAAAACCAGAAGAATAAACCAAAGATAGCATGAATGGAAAATATAATCTCATGTGCACAATCGTTTTGTGCTTATTGGCGACTCATCATTAAGAGCCGGTATTACGTTCATTGCTCACTATATATTTGGGTGTGGAATTTAGAAAACAGGACGGTACAATCTCCTATACGAATTTGCAAACCTGCAGCTGTGAAACTAACTCCATATAGTCTTCATAACGCGACTTAAAGCCAAATCACTATATATATATATATATATATATATATATATATATATATATATATATATATATATATATAATATACAAAGTCTGTAAAGGATACTCATTATTCATCGTGCCAAGGTGGCCATTACCTGATGCTAAACTATGCTTTCCGAAAAGGCCTTGGTAACAACACAATGGGTTTGAAGTAAGCCAAAGTTCACATTAGTATAGGAGACTGCACCATCCAATTTTCTCACATTCCCTACTCAAATATATAGTAGATATAGGGCGTAATACCGGCTTCTACTGATGAGTCGTCAGTAAGCACGAAACGAATGTGCACAAGAATTTATACGTTCCGTTCTGGCTGTCTTTGCTTTATTCTTCTGGTCATAATTGAATTAAGGTGTTACTAGATGAGTAATATCTAATAAAGCAATACACACACACACACATTACATATATATATATATATATATATATATATATATATATATATATATATTAGCTCCAACAACAAGCTGTGCAAATAGTTATTTTATTTAATGTCATGATTATCGCAGGTTGTGATAGCTGATATCGATCAAGGCCAGAGTGTACGGATTTACTGGAGTAACAGATGTTCAGAAGTAGTTGAAATTCTCAAATTCGGTGAACATTGGCATACTTGATTGATTGCAAAAAGTTATGTACATGCTGTTGTGCATAAGGTGCTGCACACCCTGTAACAAATTAGTTTAAGTAGGACCAGAAGAATAGATCACAGTCAGCAAAAACGGAAGGTATAATCTCATGTGCACATTCGTTTCGCGCTTACTGACGATTCATCCGTAAGAGCAGGTATTATGCCCCATACCCACTATAGATTTTTGGTAAGGAATTTGGGAAAATTGGATGGTAAAATCTGCTATACCAATGTGAACTTCTGTGTATTTGAAATCCATTGTGTTGGTGCCATGTGCCAACTCGTCAGCCATAGTGTTGGAACGAAGTACCGTTTCGGCAACCATAATGTTGACATCAGATGCTGACACAACGGTCATAATGTCGGTACACTTTACAGACTTGGTATATATAATATATATACGCAGTTGGCTTTGAAGTCGCATTGTCGAAGACTTCATATGAAGTTAGCTTTACAACTGCATGTTTACACATCCGTATAGGAGTATATTGTCTAATTTTCCCACATTCCTCACCCAGATATAAAGTGATTATAGGGCGGGGTACCGGCTCCTACTGATGAGTCGCCAGTAAGCACGAAACGAATGTTCACATTAAATTATGTGTTCCTTTTATGCTGCCATTGGTTTATCCTTAAGGTAAAATTTGAACCATTTGTTACTTTCACTAGATAGCTGCGTGTCATTTGTTTGTGTGCATATCCATAACTGATATGTTCATCCAACTAAATGTAACTGAATATTATTTTACATGCGTTTGACTATTTGTTTTATACACACCGTGTGAAACCGCTCCGGTTGTACTCAGGATTGACTTGTTTAATAACAAATGTTGTTATATCATTAAATAGGCGCAAATCACGCGTGTGCATGTTTGTATTTATAAATAAAAATGTTTCAGTTAAATATAATTATTACGTCCAGTTAAGTGAAACTACGATCAATAGACATTAATTTACACTTTGCCCGCGTCAAACTAATTTTTTAAATCCTTTAGGCCTGAAATACCGTATTACTAGAGCTATCTCAATAGATTGGGGGGATTAGACACAAAAAATCACATTCAATACAATCAAAAGCTTAATTAGGATATGAAATAAAATAAGTTACGGTTATACATATAACATTTCGAAAATTATTCAACGAAAGAATAAGCAATATAAGTAAAGAATGTAGAAGCTCTTTAATAATAATCTAATTCAGTGGTTAGAGCACCAGATTCCGAAGCAGACGTGCCCAGGTTAGAGCACCAGATTCCGAAGCAGATGTGCCCAGGCTCGAGTCCTGTCCGCGGCAAATTATAGCCTGTACGTGATGAGTTCCCAATAAGGACGAAACCGGTCTACTTGATGAATTGCCTTTTCTACATTATACAATTCTTAGTTTATACTGACATATGTAAGTAGTTAATGGGTCATGTGCTCATATCAAGATCGCAACCTTGATTATAATAATAACTCACTAAGAGTTTTAAAATTAAACGACCAAAGAAGTGAAATTTAGACCCAATCTCGTCATCCCTTTACGTCTACATACAAAAAGCGATGCGATATAGTTTGGTCACTGCCAGATTCTGCACGGGAAACCTAATTCTTAAGTCACTAACGTATACGCCCTAACTCGAAACCAATCAGCCCTTAGCGGCATTCGAATATTCTAATGATTGTAGGCGATTTTAATGCCAAACAAGGTCACGACAGCACGGAAAATGGAGCTGTATGACTCTAAATGAAAATAGCTGTGGCAACAGCATGATTCTTCAATCACACCTAGAACTTCAAAATGGCCATGAGAAAATCGATTTTAGAACGACGACAATTTACCCTAGGACGTGCCTGTCCAACTCATGGAAATGGGGCAGTAACATGTTATTGTACTGAAATCGACCAACACGCAATGGCTGTCCTCTATCCGGGACGTGAGAATGTGCTTATGGTGCTTTACTGGTTTAATCAATCGATCTTGCCTCAGACTTCCGGCCGCCATGATCCAACTGATATTCCCTTCCACGCTAATAGCGCACAAAATAACATGTTCGCTGGAGTAATGGAAAAAACTTGAAAAGGCGTCGCTTCGTCTTCTGATAAAAAAAAACTTTGAGAACTCGACTGCTTTCTCTATAAACAAAGAAAAACACATTAACATGCGGCATCTGCTGCGAAGCTACGAAAACATCGCATCCTATATAGTTAAGTTAGCAGAGGTTGTTAATTGACACTCGGCGTGTGATGAGCAGCACTGGTTTGATGTTGCTAAGGGCGATACACCCGCCACCAGATTTTAAAACAGCTTTGCATGCACCTCCAAAATATTCTTAATTCGGCATGTTACAAACAGAACAATTAACGATATGGTTATAGAAACTCCTTCTTTTGAATATAACTTAGACCTGTGTTCTCATGAGAGACAGCAGATTCGCTAAAATAGATGACCTTCCTTCTCTACTTTTCAAGTTTTATAGGGCAAAGGCCTAGAAGAATATGCGCAAGCGCACCGACAGAACCTGAATGTAGCAATCCGCCAAAAATTGATATCAACTTTCCGTTACGGCGCCCATAAACAAAAAGGGGAGACGAGCACTCCTACCAACTACCTTTTTATGACTCTGCCCTGTGTTGCATCAAAAGCTGTAGCAGCTGTTATCCTAAGAGGAATTCGCGACGAGCCACAGAAGCGAACTACTCCAAACCAGACAAGGTTTCGACTGGAAATAGGATGCATGGACGAAATTCATGAAGTCTGCAAACAGTATCCCGGATACGCTATCGTTGTGTGTCTAGACTGCTCGGTCGCTTTCGACTCTTCTCGCAAAAACTGTTATGCTAAGGTATACTTAATGATTGCGTATCGACCAAAATACTTCGACTGCTTGAAGCCTCCTATAATGTTTTTTCCACGTATATTCAAGCCAGAAAGGGTTTTTATGAAGCTTTTGTGATTGATTCTGGCAATCAGCAAGATTTATCATTGATCCCTCTCTGTTTAATTCAGTGGTTGATGAAGTTGTTCATTTCACCGAATCACTTCTCCAAATCGACCCAGGAATACATTGGTGATACTGCTCTGATAGCAGTAAAGAATGACGAGTTACAAAGAGCCATTGTGTTCACGCATACGAATTTAAGATAAGCTTCATTCGGAGCCTAAGATGGTGTTAAAAACTAAAAAGGGTATCCGGAAATGAACATCGAAAATTTTCTATTGCAAATCTTAAGCTATGACTAGATTCCAAGTCCGATTGAAAGTTAAAATCAAAAACTTTAAAAACTAAACGAATCGTTTTAAATCTATCACTTACCTTATAAAGTAAACTTTCTATTCAAAAGAAAAAAAGGGCACCTTTTAATACACGAGGAAGTAATAAATTTAATGTAATGATTAGTATTTCATATATGTTGACGACTCCATACGCCTAATTAAGGCAAGAAAATGAGAAAATCGTACTACATGCAAGTACGGAAATGTTGATAGATCTGCACTTGCATGTGATTGAGTAGCGACCGGACATACAACCATCAGAGATGTTATTCGACGAATATAAATATGTAGTCGTGACAGAACGATCAACTGATTATTGATACTATAGATAGAAAGACACGGAAAGACATAAATGAAGCAGCTGCGGAAGGAAAACTAGATTACATCTGGAACGTAGCACTAACTTTTGGAAAAAAATCGACGACTTCACGAAGCAGAATAGGAAATTGGCACCCACGAAAGAACAACAATATAGAATTACGCGAAGCTTTTATATGGTTTTGTAAATTTCATAATCAATTTTATAATAACTTACAAAGGAATACAGTGCCATACGTCGATTCTCGTTACAGTACTACTTCGATTAAATTAGTATAATTGATTTTTGTAACACATTAACAAACTTTTAATGCCAATTATTAATTTTTATTATAGCATTATATTGAACTTTCGTTCTTCAGGTAATGCTTTAGTCTAATTAAGATTGCGATCTTGATATAAAAACTGTCCCTTTATGTGCATACATTTGCTATTATGAACTAAGTATCGTATATTGTAGAAAAGGCAACTGATCCAGTAGACCAATTTCGTCTTCATCACTATTATGCACAGACATACAAAAGCCAATAGTTTCACTACCATAAGAAGCAAAACAAAAAAACAAGAAAATTTTTATAACGACGAAAATAATTATTTAGGCACACAAATTATTAGTGAGATTTACGAAAGAGCGAGAAAGAGAAAGAGAACCTAGTCACTATTAGTCTATTTATCTATATAACTCACAGAAATGAGGCAAACTTAACCCCTACATAGAACTGTTATGGCCAATCAGCTTGAAGGCAAGGTAACATCAGCAATACAGCTTCCTTGTGGGTTTCGCTGTATCACGCCATAAGCAAAACCAAACTTCGCAGCTAACACTGCCCTACTAAGAAAATAAATTTACCAAGATTCGCCACTGAGCTCGATTCGATGCCATATCGCGTAGTTTCTAAACAAGAACTATGGTGCGCACGTGGACCCCATCCTGGCAGACGAGTGGGTCCTATAAACCCAATTTGAACTCAAGTGACTTCAACGTTTCTGTCATGTCAAAATCTGCCCAACTTGTTTCTTACGCTAATCTGGTGCTGGACGAGAGAACAGAGTTCTAATGGGCAATCGAATTGAGGGCATACGAAAAACGTGACCAAGCCAACCAAGTTGATGGAGCCTTATTCGTTTTTTCTAACGAGGAACACTTATTGGCAGATCCAAAAAGACTTCTACGGATGTCAACGTTGGTTTTTCGTTTTTGTTAACAAACATGTGCTATACTTCTCAAACAACGATAGTCGAATGTATGTAAGCATCTAATATCATTAACTCTAAGAGGCCAAGTTTCACTAGCGTATAGTAAATCTGCGCGTACAGATGCATTGTAAACACGAGCTTTAAGGCAGAGTGAAGCACACGCGTTTCTCCATAAATGGCGAAGGTTTGACAAAGATACTTCAGCTTTCTCGATTTTGAATATCACCTCGTCAAACATATTGCCTGTGTTATTAATAGAGCTCCCAAGGTGAACCTGTGAAATGTCTAGATCTTAACTCTGCAGTCGCAGAGTAGGAGTGATAGATGGGTGATCCTAAAAAAGAGTCTTACGTTTAGAGAGTACTAATTTCATAACGAAATACGGAACAATGTCTGCTAATCTATTCAAAGTGGCCTGAGTAGGATCTCGATTCTCGAACAATAGTACGATATCGTCTGAATAGTCAAGATCGACTAGTTTACCACCCGGGAGAATTGTAATACCTGCATTCTGAATGTCTGGAAGATTGTTGTGCATAATAACACCGATTACAAAATTTTAAAAAAAGTGATAAATGGACAGTCTTAAAGAACACCACATCTGGTTGTAAAGCTGTGCGCTAATTCGTTGTAGATTTCAACCCGAAGAGAGCAGGTATAATAGAAAAAACAATCTTGAGTACACCACGCTGCGACAGAATGTCCAATAAAACATTGGGATTCACTGAGTCAAATGCACCATTCAAATCTAGAAACACGGCTATAGTGTGATGGTGACAAAAATGTTGCTGTTCAAGAGCTTGCCTTAACGTGAAAGATACTATATATATGACCTCGTTCTTAGCGGAATCCGGGTTTTTATTCTCTAGTGTGTGATTTACGTGAGGCGCTAAGACGTCGTAGACTAATCGAAGCAAATAATCTAGTCAAGAGTAGAGTGAAACTTATACCATGATGGTTATTACACGAATTACGATTTCCGTTTTTGAAGATGGGAATGAGGGTCGACTATTTTCAAACAAGTAGTACGATCTCCTCATTCCATATAGAACAAAAAGGGGTTAGTCAAAGCTAACGAAATAATATCGCCACCGACCTTAAATAATCCCAGAAGCAAATCATCAGGGCCCGCGGCTTTGCAACTTTCGAGATATAGGATTGTATCTGTATGTCTAACTTTGGTGGCTTTTCGAGACTAAAATTTTACATAGTTGATGCTGACACGCTTTCGGGATTCGGAACTGACGCGTGTTCACGAAAGTTTATCTCTGAAGTGTTCAGCCCATCCGTCCAGATGACATATTTTATCAGTTATTAAATGATTGTTACTATAATTTAAAGTTTCGCTAACACTAATTTTCTCAGACCTGTTGCGCGAATATTTAGGCACAAACGGCAACTAATGCCTGGCGTGAACGCTTCTCTCATTTCTTTAGCTTTTCTGGACCAAAAGATTCGAGAACGACTTTTAGATTGCGCTTAAGTTGGCGCCTACATTGCGACGAGTAATATTATGAAACGAGCCAAGTAGAAATTGGCACTTTATTTCGAGTATCTCCATAGATTTTACAGAGAATCAATAATTAGTTATACGGGGCCTGAAATGCCACATACAGTAGTACCTGAATTGTGCATAGTGGAACTTATCTTGGACCAAAGTATATTCGGATTTTGGTCATTAAGACCAGTTAGATTAGCCTTTAAAATATTTTCATAGTTTTGTCGGAATAGTGTGAAAGAGGCAATTCATCCAGTATACCGGTTTCGACCTTATGAGGAAGTTATATTCAATAATAGATCACAATTAATAACAGTATTGTAGAATTAAACAATATTATTGTTGTTCGACGACTGGTTAAATACAATGGGAATGGTGTTTACTTCAAGCTTGCAAACTCGATTAAAAGAATTGTTACCACCACCCGCGCAATCAATTATATTTTCATTGTATTGTCTATATATATGTTTATGGCGAAAGCTGCAAACAGCTAATGTTCGTGACTGCATAGAAATTGTGCAGCCGACATTTCCAGTCAAGTTCAATTTATGCGAGACTGCTAGAGGTGAGAGTCGCATATCTAAATTTGATTTCCATATATATTCAATGCCGTTTGATTCTCGATAGTCAGTTTGCCGTCGTACTCTGATGATGATCATGGAAGGTCGAAACGCATCAGTGCGTTGCGGCTGGCGGTAGTTTTGTTATGTTGTTCGACGACTGGTTAAATACAATGGGATTGGTGTTTACTTCAAGCTCGCAAACTTGATTTAAATTATTGTAAAATTAGTTTCTAATTTTGCAACGATCAATTATCTCAATAAATATACAGCAGCGCTTTTTCGCTAAATTTCATTAGCCTACTTATTAGACTTATGATCGTCCTTGTTAGAGTAAACGGGGTCCGCAGTGTAATCTTCATAATTTTCCGTCAGTTTCGCCTATTGTGTCATTTGAAATAAAAAACCATTTATTTAGCCATGAAAATGTTACTTGAAATATTCATCTCGTATTATTTGAAAACAAGATTATTCCCAAAGCTAAACATTACGTTTCCCTGCTTTTACTCATTCAAAATGTTGACATGTCAGTATGGTGACCCTGAGGTCATCAACAAAAAGTTTACACAGGTGGCTCAATGTACTGTGTGTGTGTGTGTGTGTGTGTGTGTGTGTATAGTTGCACAGTGAGTGATTCATTTACATTTGCGGCTTTTTGGAAATAGGGGAGCGGAATATTTTAACCAAACTGGAAGAAAGAGAGAGATATGTAGCACAAGCCATTGACGAGACAATATATAAAAGCCTCAATAAGTAAGCTTCTGTTCCGTGCATGTGTAGATTATGTAACACAACTAAAATGAATAGAACTTTCACGAGTATGTCACGTAAAATATTTCAAATACTGTTGATAAACTGCGGTTGTTTACTGCCTAAAATAACAATATTTTCAGCACTTCCGACAGAATTACTACTGCTCATACTAATAAATAATTGAACCGGTAAAATAAATGTAACCCCTCCTAATACCTTCAAGTATGTTAAACATTTAACAAGAGTGCTTTTCCACGCTCGTGGACATCTGGCAGTTCAGACTTTACGTCTCTTAACATAACATAAACAACGTTCTCCTTTTGTAGGATAGCTGCTTCTTGCAAAATAACGTTTCTCTAAATTTGAAATACACCATTGCTTAGACAAAAATTTTGTGGATATAGAAATGAAAATGTAATTAAAATTAAGAATGTGTCTTTAGCTCTACATAAATTGTTGGTGTTTACTAACCACAGCTAGATTTATTTCGCCTTTATCGTGAACTCTCCAATGTTAACCAAGATTGCTGCGGTTACGAACCCAATCATCGGTCAAATAGTTCAAAGTAATAGGACTTGTTTACATACAAACGAAAAGGATATTAATAATAATTTCCATTTAATATAAAATTCCATGGTTGTATGGTGTCTTTCTCATAACGACATGGATAGATAGTTAAAAATTTACGTTGAAAACAATATTCACATTGGTCAAATTGAAGGTTACACTGACCAAAAACATCAGATTGTATTTTTTTAAATCATACAACGGGCAGCTTTGATGGAAAAGGGAAAGTGATTCAAGATTCTGCGCCAAATGATACCAGGTTCAAATCCCGAGCATGGCATTGATAGCCATTACGGAGCAGTTCCTCACCGCATATATATATATGTGTGTGTGTGTGTGTGTGTGTGTGTATGTGTGTGTATGTACGCGCGAATAATTTGTCACCATAAATAAAAAATTGAATAACCTAGCACAGCAGATCGAGAAAGAGATCGGTTTCATCTTTGTTGGGCACACATTAATTACTCGCCAAAATTTCCCTAGCCGCTTGCATATTGCAATTAATCAATTGCGCCACCCAAGACGCACTCTTCATGAAATTTTCATTTACCTGCCAAATAAAGTTTTTTTTTCGTCAGGCTATGCTTCACGTGAAGCCTATTTTCAAGGTGTAATAATGCGTTCGCATACCGACGTTGAGTTTGCCGGCTACACAACAAACTCTTGTCAGTTGTACAGACAAATTTGTCATATGCCTTGCGAGCATTAAGTAGGTGCATACCTCCATTCACGAAGAAAACTAACTAGAAATGTCATGCCAATTTTGCCGCCAGTCGCCATAACAATGTGGTAATAGAATGGTAATAGCGACGCGCACATGTACGTTAATGTAATTAAAGACAAAACTAAGCAGAAGGCAGTAATTAATAATTGAAAATTAACATTAATGTAGTATGTTTAAAGTTTTTATTTATATATATTTATTCTCTGGCCTAAATATTCAAAAGTTTCATAAAAATGATATTCTAATCGACTAGCCACGTACCACGAAACCCAACAACAATTTACTAGTATCCAGGCGAGACAAATTACCCCCTCGATCATACTCAACAAATATCCGATCGGATTGGCAGCAAACTGAAGAAAAGAGTTGCGCATACGGCGACAGAAATTTCAAAAAAATATAAGCATTTAACACTGCGATCCGCACACCATACGCTGTTACCAAGTGGACAGAACGAAATTGCGGAAAAACGGGAAACGAAAGACTACACTCGGATGAACAACATTCGTACACGTAACAGCCAACAAGCGAAAAGTTGGTTAACTATTATTGTAATCAAGGTTGCGGTCCTGATATAAGCACCAGACCCATTAATTACTTACATCTGTCAGTATAAACTAAGAATTGTATAGTGTAGAAAAGGCAATTCATCCAGTAGGCCGGTTTCGTTTCGAACCCGGGCACATTTGCTTTCGAATCTATAACTCTATCCCCTGCGCTGTTCATACCGTCTACTATACGCAATCTTAAGTTAAATTTAAAAAAATTCTATTTCCTTATTAACTTTCCATTCAGGCGCAACATATGTGTAATTTTTTTAACTCCAAAAGTTCTTACTAACCCCCCCTGTCTGTCATTATATAACAGACATCATGCCACGTGTGAAAATAATATTTATTTGAAGTCCATTTATTGGATTTTGATTATATGTATATCGCCAGTAAAAACTCAATATTGTATAAGGTAGCAAAAGCCATTTATCCAGTAGACAGGTTTCGAGTACTCTCAAAGAAATCTCATGAGTTTATATATATATATATATATGTGTGTGTATGTGTGTGTGTACATGGTTCAAATCTATAAAAATCATACAGTATTCCGAAAGATTTTCAATAATTAATAACAGTCAGGTAATTCTTTCCGTAACTCACATAAACGGAAATCTGTTTTCCTGGCAGAAGTTACCAGAATTGCTCGATACCTAAATGAGGCCACACCACTGGACCGCTCAAAGATAAGCCATGCCGGCCGGGTGCCTACTTTGCGTATATAAGCGAAATTTATGCCAATATTTTGAAGCAAACGCCCGAAATTGACCATCTTTCGTTCATGCCAGCACGAGTTAGGAAAACTAGCGGCAAGACGTGCATGATTATTTAAGTATAGTTTTCTTATTTAGTGGGAGGTATGTATCAGTTTAGTACCAAAACGAATCATGGAAATCTAGGTAACGCGTAAGTGACGAAAACTAAGCATTTTCACAAACACCATTATGGCCAAGTCAGCATTAAGGCAAGACAAAATTATCTATACGGATTAAACTAACATTGGTTGCGTGGCCGGTGATAACAATTATTTGTAGCAAGTTTGCGATCTTTATGTAAAAACCAGTCCCATTATTTACACACAATTATCAGTATAAACTAAGCATTGCATAGTGTAGAAAAGGCAATTCATCTCGTAGACCGGTTTCGTCCTTATTGGGAACTTTTCACGTACTGTTCAGAATTTGCCGCGGGCAGGGCTCGAACCCGGATAAGTCTGCTTCGGCTGCACAAACCACAGAGCCACGAATTTATAAACCTGCAGTAGTGTAGTTATCTTTATAATGTCTTCGATAATACGAATTAAAAACAAACTCGATATATATATATATATATATATATATATATTATATATATATATATATATATATACCATGCCTGTAAATGGTACCAACACTATGGCTATTGTCTTTACATGATATTAACAATATGATTGCCGAATAAGTACATGGTACCAACACAATATATTTCAATTTATGCTACAGTTCAAGAAATTGGAGCATCTGTAACTCTAGAATATCCATGTATATATTCACAAGTGTGTTTAATGTCAACATCAGTCGGCATTATTTCCAGCATTAATAACATTACTAATAATATTAAATTATACATAACTTGTATCACGAGAAAAAAGAAATAATTTAATCTTCAATATAGGATAAAAAATATCACATATAGCATAGACTCGGCATTTATTTCGGTTGTTAAAAGGTAAAAATAAACAATAACTTGACAAATGGGTTTGGAAAGCCGGTAGAAGTTTTAAAGAAGTCGAGTAACGACATTGATATGACATAAACAGTTAGATGGCTGAAAAGAACCACCCAACAACAAAGTGCAACAGCAAAGTTTCTTACAACAATAGTGCAATTTAATTAATAATCTTTAGGCACATTTGGTCCGAATTTTCCTTAATAAGAAGAAAATGAAAATAAGGTATGTTATTCAATACTAAAATGACTAGCTTTAATTTAGCATTACTGGAAAATGATAAGTTCATGTTTAACATAAATCCATCTCTTCAACTTTAAATCGCTAGGAAAATTCACCTATTTAAATCATTTTTGTATGAACAAATTTTCATCCGGAATATTAATATATAATTTATTGTGATGCATTAGCACGCATTTACGTGTTTAGTCTGAGTATTGAAATAATTAATAAGTTAATCAATTTAGCAGTCATTTATTGTGCCATTGACGATAAATATGGAAATAAAATTAACTGAATTTAACCAATCAGACAACGTTAAAGCTACCGTCAGTTACAGGAACTACCACGTGTCAACCCGCCACGGCTATCTTCAGAGCAAAACAGAAAGCCCGATGGCGAAAATAAACTCGCCTTGAGAAGTATGATAATGACTTAACAGAATGAGTGCAGCCGATATTTCAATCATGAGCAGTGCACTTGACACTAGAGGCCATGAGCCTTATCACAGACGTTTCAATCAAAGTGCATTCAGTGAAATTTTATGCCAGACGGTTAGCTTTCGTTCAAACGTTTCGCTAATTTATGCTACTGATTATTAAATATGCCATTGCCAACACCTATAGAAAATTTTGGATTTAATTTAACATTTGGAGATGCAGCCAATTGTTATTTAAAAAGTTCTTTATATGCGTGGGTATGCAGCAGTCTTACATGTTAAACATTTTTTTATTGTGTTTCGTACCTAATAACAAATTAGCTCAAATACGAAGTCATCATGAACGAAAGCCATAATCTCATAAGCATATTCGTTCCGTGCTAACTGGCGAGTCATCATTATCAGTCGGTATTACGCCCTATACCCACTAAATAATTGTGTGAGGAATTTAGGACAATTTGACATTATATATGTGTGTATACTGATATTGGTAACTAACAACAGTCATATGTGTTGTTTGTTCCATTTTTAGATATGCATAGGACGCACAAAATGACATTTATTCAGTATTCCTTTTCTATAATGGTCTATAACCACAGCTGACGGGTACCGTTTGCCCACAACATCTCGTTTCGATGCACTTTAGAATGAATTCACCTATTCTTTTATTGTCAATATAGGGTTGGCAACGTGCAGACGATTAATTGGACTTCGATTATAAGAAAGGGTTTCTCTAGACGTTTCAGTAGCTCCAGGAACATCATCATCATAATTTCCAGCCACACAAAAGTCAAGTGACTAATGTTTCACTGCCATATAACCATAAGGAGTGGAAAAAAAGTATATAAGTGAATTTAGATAAATTATTATTGAGATTTACGAGAGATGGAGAGGGGTAGAGAGAGAAGGAAAACCTTGCTACTATGAGTAAATTTATCAGAATAACTCACAGAAATGAGGCAAACTAAACCTCTCCACAACACCATTATGGCCAAGTTAGCATTCGGGCAAGGCGACATCAGCAACACAGCTTCCTTGCTCCAGGAACTCCATCCTGTCACCATACAAAGGCTGTTTTTAAACATATATATATATATATATATATATATATATATATATATATATATATATATATATATATATGCATGCAAAAATACATACGTTCATGCAAATATACATATACACATACATACATAAATACATACATGCATGCATACGTACATACACACATACACACATACATACAACATACATACATACACACATACATACATACACACATACATACATACATAAATACACACATACATGCATGCATGCATACATACATACATACATACATACATACATACATACATACATACATACATTCATGCATTCATACATACATACATACATACATACATAAATACATACATACATACATACATACATACATACGTACATACACACATACATACATACATAAATACACACATACATACATACATGCATGCATACATACATACATACATACATTCATGCATTCATACATACATACATACATACATACATACATACATACATACATACATACATACATAAATACATACATACATACATACGTACATAAATACATACATACATACATAAATACACACATACATACATACATACATACATACACACATACATACATACATAAGCAACACACAATATGTGCGTGTGTAGAAAGAAAAATAGTAAGTAATATGCAAGACCACTGTATGTCATGTTGACTCAAATATTTTTATACAAACACTGTGCCAGCTTCATCATATACGTTGCCATTAAGTATGAAAGGCATGTGCCAATCTGGTTGCAAGATCTATTCACCTTAAGTATGATACTATCATGTAAACTTTACGTGTTGCTTAGGGAATGACAGCCATAACCCTAACAAATTTAATCGATCGACAAACCTATTTTAATCTTTTGTACTAGGAATTAAGTTCAATTTTTAAAACCAGATAAAGATAAAAACTATTTACGTAGTTTTGCAAATTTTTCCGAATAAGGAGGCTCAAGCCAAACCAAAAACAAGACCAACCAGTGTACACCAGCGACTAAATGTATGTACTCCAATTTTGGTAATGAACCTTGGTAATATAACACGTGTATTAAAAGCATTTCGCATTCATACCGTAAACCAATCGTAAGAAGAACAGGTGAAATGGCAGAATCACATCAAAATAGGCCAAGTTTGCTTTTGACAATTCCAAAAAGAATATCGATTACAAAATTTTAAAATGAAATAACGATCGCCTAACAAAACACTATTAGTTGAATTATTGCACTTGTCATACACGCCAATCCAATTATTTACCCAGGCGTCAACTTTATTGTTAAAGAGCCGTTAAAACCTGGCATTAATCTGCCCTTATCAAAGAGAAATTTATAGCGCATAAATAACGACGATATGAGTTTCTCACGAATTCATCATATATTTCTTCCGATTTACTAGAAGACCAGAAAATACAGCCTTGACAGCACTATGCGGATGGTGGCACTAATTTCGGACCGTTACGATGGAGACTGTTCAAGTCAACATTCGAATAAAATTATAGAAATGTTCTTAATTTCACCCATAGAGGTGATGTTAATAATTCCACGGAACCTCATGAGATACATCCTCAGCTCAGACTATGCCATGAGAGAATGCGAAATTACTATATGTACTATAACATATCACTTGCTCAAGCAAAATTTTGAAAACAACATTTACTGAAGCAACTTAATATGGCAAATAGTGTTTTGCTATAGAATGTCGGTCGCACATAAATATGCAATAGGCTAGTAACCCACAATATAGGTTTCGTCTTCACCACAATTCATTTCACGAGGTATAAATGTCAAAGCGCAAAGTAAATCGATTTCGTTCCTGTTTTCAACACGTAACGTACTTGCCAGAATTTTCGGGGCCGGAACTCCATCTAGGGCATAGTATGTTTTTGAACGCAATTTTCAATCATAAAACAATTTGTTTTCGTAAGACTGCCACTCAGATGGAGTATCTTGGGTAAATTTTAATACCTGATCTGTCGTTATAAATCAGACACCATGTCACCCGATGGATGTATCTTGAAGTGAAGCTCAATGGGAGGATATTGATTAGGTATACGTTTCCAGTATAAACTAAACAAAGCTTAACGTGGCAAAGGTAACTCGTCGAGTAGACTGACTTCGTTCTTTTTTGGAATTCGTCGACCAAAATATGAGTTGATGCATGACTAAAAGGTAGGTAGTGTGCAGCCGAAATGGCGCAGTGTTCGTAGGGCCAAGGTCAGAAGCAAATGTGGTCATGTCGCGGCAAATTCCGAAATTAACTTGACGAGTTAACAACAAGGACGAAACCGATCCACCCGATGAATTGTCTTTGCTACCTTGTGAAAGATTTAGTTTGTTATATATATATATAATAACAAATAAGCGTTATATGTAAAAGGCATCTGAAAAAAATCAGAATCGAAACAGCCTGCACAAAAGTAGTTCGTATTGAATAAACGCAGGAAATTTGTGCATGAACTAAGCACACCCTGAATCGTGTCTAGGTACCTGTCTTTATGCTGTCGCTTATGCTACGTAATGGGCGTTTCACGCAAGCTGCATTGTATGTTTTTCTTTGCTAGTTTATCATGTAATAAAGCTAACACTGGATCCGCATTGGATTTCTTTATTTATAGCAAACAGAATACAAGTTTTCCGTTAAGAAAGCACCCGTTGTACAAATTCACGTATCTAACGGTGAATGTCTAACTTTTAATAGTGTTTACAATAAATTTTGCTTCTTAAAATATAAATAAGAAGTCTCTTCTCAATCAATACATTCTAACAACTTGTAACTGGCTATTGAAAATTGAAAAATATATAGACCCAAAGATAAAAAAAAGAAATATTGAAATATGAGATTTTGATTCAGCTCCAAGCTTGCACAAAGGAACTGTCGGTGATGGTTCATTTTTTGAAGGTGGTGAAAGTTAAAGCAGTAATCACGCTAAATAACAATAGACTTCCGGATCATTTCGGCTTCTCTCTAAGTAGCCCTTCTCAATAAGTGCCTCGATACAACGTTTGACCATCGGCACAGAGGGCGCAAACCGATCCTTCGCCTGCTCTAACACAGAATTTATTAGGGTCTGGTGGTTCTCCTGCTTGCGTGACTTCAGAATGCGAACAACTGCTGCTTGAATGAAAGTTCGGCGATCATCGGCTACCTGTTTGTCCACCTGTTCAATTTTTGACTGTGGAATATAACAATTGCATGTGTATAGGCAAAAATGTAGTGATTAGATTAAATTATAAATTTATATATATATATATATATATATATATATATATATATATATATATATAATGTCAATTGTATTTCTTATTAGAAGAAAATACATTTATAATAGTGGATAAAGGCCATTATTTCGGAATATAATCATCGTTTAAAATCATTCATTTATATACATTCTGGGTTTTCAATCACTAGCATAATCAATTGAAAACCCAGAATGTATATAAATGAATGATTGTAGAGCGATGATTAGTATCCACAAGATAAATGGCCTTTATCCACTTGTTATGAATGTGTTTTTCTTCCTAATTAGAAATATATATATATATATATAATATATATATATATTATGTGGAAGGAATAGGTTATTGACAAAAGACCAAAGTTAAATCAAATTTCATAAAACCAAAACTCCATTATATATTCATTTGTGAGTATAAAATAAGCATTGTACAAGATAACTAAAGCAATTTATGAAGAAGAGCTGTTTCATCCACGTTTGGAACTCGTCAAGTACTGCCCAACATTTTGCAATAGACAGGTCTCAAACCTGGGCACGCTTGCTCCGTATGTTTGTTTCTATCTAATGTGCCATTCTGTCGTACACAACACCCAATTTTCAGTTATATACCAATTTATGTTTTTGGTTAGGCTTTCTTTCAGCTGGAGCTATTTGGCATCTCTTTAGATCTAAAATTTAAAATATCCACACGCAATCTGTCGGTAAATAACAGATACCGCGCTACCTAGAGAAATGTTATTGAATGAATATTTTATTTAATACTGTCAATAGCCGGTCGCAAAGCTGTCACGCTAAATAATTAAGAGTTAGTAAAAGATAAAATGTTCCATTAGGATAGAAAGCTATAATGAGAAAATGGTTAATAAAAAAATATTAAAATTTCCCACTAAAACAAAGATCACAATAAATGCAAAAAGAAAAATGGCCTTTTTTGAAAAAAAAACAAAAGTAACCGGAAAGGTTTATTATGAAGTGCTACAGTATATATAGAAACTAAGTTATTAAATACAATAAAATGACAAGTAATAATGGATGAAATTCGAAGTCAAATTAAGAGATATTTTATTACTTATCCCCGCCGTCTATGAATTAATCGCAATACAGCTTTCTCATTCTATTACTGGAGGGAGTTGCTGATTATGATTAGTGCAACCTTAGCCTCCTATCATTTTTTAATGCTGTATACTAAATCGATACAAGTGATTTTTCTACGGCTGTTTCATTCATTATATCATTTCTCGATTTAATTTCGATGGATTCTCTAATCAATCTTGTCGATCTGCTATGACCAAAAATTCGTATGTGACAGCAACCACTCCAATAAATTGTGTGTCCTGCCGCTACCGTATGACATCCAAGATCTGGCCTATTAGCATATCCATATTTTCGTGCTCTTTTACGATCCCCTCTTCATACCTTAGTTGGGCGCATGGTTTCACAGTCATACATGAGGTTATAGTCGTTGTTTGTAATTTCATACTCAAATGATGCGTATACCGGTTCAATTTTCTCCTTTTTGTCGGGATTTGGTGAGTATTTAAATTATTACTTACTTAATTATTAAATTAAGTATAAACAACGCATTTTTAAGCACTATATAAATACGACAGTCATAGCTGTTATAATTAAACGAACATTAATTGCCGAAGGCGGTGATAGCAATTAATTTTAATCAAGGTTGCGATCTTGATATAGACACCTGACCCAATATTAAATATATATATGTTAGTATAAATTAAGTATTTCATAGATCGATTTCATTCTTATTTGGAATTCACCATGTACCGCCCAGAGTTTGTCGCGGTTAGCGCTCGAACCTGTGCACGTCTGCTTCGGAATCTGGTGCTCTAACCACTGATCCGCCCTGTCGCATACCACACACAATTTTCAGTTATATGCCAACTAAATTTCCTTTAGGTAGATCTTATATAACATTCTTTTAGGCTTAAAGTTTCCACTAACCGTCCCCAATCTGTCATTATAGAACAGATATCACTTTACATGGGGCAGTGGTACTGAACTGAACATTTATACAATTATACGAACATTGGTTGTGCGGACAGTGATAAAAATTACTTTTAATAAAGGTTGCAATCTTGATATAAACACCTGACTCATTATTTGTCAGTATAAACTAAGTATTTCTTACTATTGAAGAGTTAATTCGTCAAGAAGATCGGTTTCGTCCTTACTGGGAACCACCCGCGCAAAAAATGTTCATTTAATTATATAAACGTTCATTTCGATACCACTATCTCATGTACCGTGGTATCTGCTCTATGACAGATTGCGAACGGGTATTTCGAACTTTATGGCTAAATGGATTCTGCATAGGCTCTACCTAAAGAAAAGTCTTAAACATACCTAGGTTCAAGCACTGACCGCGGTAAATTCTGGACAGTACGTGTTGAGTTCCCAATAGTAACGAAACCGGTCTACTGGATGAAGTGCCATTTCCACACTATGAAATACTTAGTTTATACTGACAAATGTATATAAATAATGGGTCAAGTGTTAATATCAAGATCGCAACCTTGATTAAAAGCAATAGTCATAGCTGTTTGCATGCACCAATACAATATTTTACCCTTATTTAAATTAGCTAGCAACATTTTTTATTGTTCCCTTGAATTGAAAATGGATAAATTAGGACAGCATGCCTTGAAAATCCTATAAACCTATAGTATACCTGACGGCAGCATGAATGTTTTGAGAGGAATACTTCAGCAAACGATGATCTCATCCAACGATCACATATGAAACCTGCTCATCATCTCTACCACAACTTAAAATATCGTAAGCCTAGGAAGGAATTTGCAGAATACCTTGAATTGGATGAGAAGGAATAGTTGTTAGATCTTGCTAAGTTGAACGCAGCATTGAACCAAAACGATGACATCTCCAAGAATCTAACGTCTTATTAGTGGCAAATTAGCCCAAGGTCCACGAGGATAGTTCATATTGGAAGCAGAGATTGTCACGTAAAGAGCGACATTGTGACCAATGGAATTCGTAATGCGATAGAAATATTGTTGATGAGGTGGCAAAAAGTTCATTCTTATAAGGAATCTATAAATCGTGGATATTAACAATCTCACGTGGAAGCTACAAACTTTTTGATTGACAAAACGAGCTTGTTTAAGTATCCAGATGTAGAAAACGCGCCGCAATTAATGGATAACCTGCATTGAGATGACCAATTACAAGAATGGCGACAGTGCCACTCCAGCTTTCCAACATGATATCGACCAAAGTTTGCATGAACCGAATGCATAATCTTTGTGAACATTCGTTTCGTGCTTACTGGCACTCCTAAGTAGGAGCCGATATTACGCCCCATATCCAGTATATAGATGAGTAACTAATGTGGGATAGTTGGACAGTATAATATCCTATACAAATATGTACACCACCAGAAGTGGAATTAGCCAAACATAACATCCCCGACAATACGACCTCAAAGCCATTTCAATATATATATATATATATATATATATATATATATATATATATATATATATATATATATATGTGTGTGTGTATGTATATAATATACGCCTATCTTGTAAAGGGTACCAACACTATGATTGGTGTGTCAGTACCCGATACCAATATTATTGTACCGAAAAGCTGCATGGTATTAACACTACGGTTGCTGAGTCGGTACATGGTACCAATAAAACGGATTTCAACGTATGCTAATATTCACCAAAATTGAAAATTACAACTACTTCTGAACACCATACACTCAGGACTTGATCGATATCAGTTATCACATAAAACACAATATAATAGTTTTCCGCAAAAAATTACATTCTAGACGTTATAAGTCTGCACTTCTCCACACAAAAGTATGGAAAGTGAATCAAACCAGGAAAAATAAAACATGGATCCAACAGAGAATCGCATTTGTGAAACAGAATCACTCACTTCGTAACATTATCCATCTACACCACCCCTATCATCAGAATACCGTTATCGATTTTTTGTAATACTCTGTCGTTTTAGACTCGGTCACGGTCGAACTGAACTGCCTATGATTCTCTATATTATTTAAATCATATTTGCGAGCTTGAAGTAAACGCCGATCCCATTGTATTTAATCAGGAGTCGAACAACATAGCAAAATTACCGTCAGTTGCACGCACTTCGTTCGATGCACAGTAATTCAGAATTAGTTGTAATTCTTAATTTTGGTTAAATTTAGCATACTTTGAAATCCATTGTGCTGGTACCATGTATTCTTACGGTAACATAATTTTCGTATCTGGTACTCACACAGACTAGGTATGTATACTATGTATAGTGAGTTGGCTTTGAAGTCACATTATCGAAGACTTAATAAAAGTTTGCCTTACGAATCCGCACCCAACTTGAACGAAGACTAAACGAAGACGAAACGAAGACGTGCTTGGAATTGGGGATCAGTTGGATCTTTGCGAAACTGATAGTAGAAAGCGACAACTTGTTAAGCACAAATCGCGGAGATTCAAGATATGAATCTCGCTCTACGCAATCTTTCAAAGGTTAAATAAAGCTTTATTTTTATTCATATCCTGTATAAATTAAACCTTTTTATTTAAATGTGTACAAGCCATATACATGTATATATATATATATATATATATATATATATATATATATATATATATATATAATATTATACATATAAGCACCAAGGTGTCTTAATGTGATCCATCTTGAGTATATAATATATTAATTATAATTAATTAATATAATTATAATTAAACGAAAATTGGTAGCGTGGGAGGTGATAACATTTATTATAGAAATGAAAATAAAGATAAAGTACTTTTATAAAAAAAATAAATGTAAAAAATCAACTATTATAATCAAGGTTGCGGTCTTGATATAAGCACCTGGCCCATTAATTACTTACATTTGTCAGTATAAACTAAGAATTGTATAGTGTAGAAAAAGCAATTCATCCAATAGACCGGTTTCGTCCTTATTGGGAAATCATCAAGTATTAGTTAGAATTCGCCGCGGGCAGGGCTTGAACCTTGGCACGTACGTGATGGGTTCTCAATAAGGACGAAACCGATCTACTGGATGAATTGCCTTTCCTACAATATAAAACTCTTAGTTTATACTGACAAATCTATTGACTTAATAAATCAGGTGTTTATGTTCTCGTAGATCACACAACTCACAACAATTATAGCATACCAGCTAAAATACACCTTTATATACCCATATTCTATTTAACTCAATAGGACACCATCAAAATTGTCCCGTTTGCTATCTCAAATGCATTGTCGCGGTCTCTTAGTTAGATTTATTGTTAACTCAGATTCTTCTAATCCATGTTTCCTACCATTCGAGAAAACTTCATTAATAATAGGGTCTAGTGATTTTTCTACAGATGTCAAATTTATGACGTCCATTTCTGATTTTATTTCAATTTATTCCCAAGTCAAGCTGGTTAATCCAATTAGGATGCATAATGCAATTCGTTTACATACGGAGAATCCAATTTTAAAAATCGTGACATCACGGATAGGCGTATATGTCAATCCATACAGATTAATTATATTTATTCTAGAAATATCAATTTAGATTAAAGTACACATGAATTCGCGCATAATTTTTTTTGTGTGTGGTTAGTTTCGTGTATATATGTAAGTATTAGAGAGCAGTTATTAAGGCAGACAAGAAAAATACTTTAGGAAGTAAAAAAAAATATAAATAGATCGGTCTTGAAGAAGGATATCACACTTTACACAAGTTTTTTTCTGTGTGTATTGTGTTAACCCTGAAGATCGGACTGGAAACGAAATCCCGAAAAATCGGAAAAAATCGACAAGACTTAATTCACAATCATTGCCGGACAAGCAGTGTAAGGACGACTTCAAAGTCACTAGACCAGTAAGAACCCATCAATCAATTAAAAAACCAAGCTGCGCACCTGTAAATTTAAAGAAATCAACATTTTACCAATTTACGAGTGCTATAAATGCTCATATATGTTTAAAAATAAACCAACTACAATTAATATTCAAAACATGTATCTATTTAGGTATCACATGATGCTACTAATAAGATAAAAGTAGAATCGCAAGTCAAACGAAAGATTCAATATATTTCGACATAATCTGATGGTGTTCAATATTATGTTTGTGTGTATTTTGTTTCTGCGGTCATATCGCGCAGCAGATAAACTATATTGAATTAACATTGACCAATACTAAACAATCAGTGAAGGTGATGATGTTGACAGTTGGTCTATAAATTATTTTCGCGATCTTGATATAGACACCATTTAAAATACCGTGAATCGCAAAGATCCGATTGAACCACATTTCCAAGTACGCATCGAGTTCGTCTTGTTGTCTGGGTACAGATTCGTCCATTTCTTCCAAAGGCTTCAACATCGTTCATACTAACCACTGGAAATGAGGTTCGGTCTAATTATCGCTGACTGTCGACGTTTCGATTCGTAATCTCCAGAATCATAATCAGATTTAAGAAAACTATTTAAGCAAACACTGGCCAGTTAAAGAAGATTAGATCGCAACTCATAAACACACAAACACACATACATACACTCATACATACATGCACGCATGCATGCATACATACATACATACAAACATGCATACACACATACATACATACATACATACATACATACATACATACATACATACAAACATACATACATACAAACATATAAACATACATACATACATACATACATACATACATACATACATACATACATAAATACATAAATACATACATACATACAGACACACACACACACATACATACATACATACATACATACATACATACATACATACATACATACATACACACATACATACATACATGCATACACACATACATGCATACATACATACATACATACATACATACATACATACATACATACATACATACATACATGCATGTATACATACATGCATACATACATACATACATACATACATACATACATACATACATACATACATACATACAAACATATATGAATACATGCATACATACATACATACATACATACATACATACATACATACATACATACATACATACATACATACATACATACATACATACATACATACATACATACATACATACATACATACATACATACACATACATACATACATACATACATACATACATACATACATACATACATACACACGTACATGCATACATACATACATATATATACATACATATGTACATATATACATACATACATACATACATACATACATACATACATACATACATACATACATACATACATACATACATACATACATACAAACGCATGCAAACATAAATATAGTTCAGAGTTCCTCCCACAGTGAACTCGAACAGTACGTTGGTCCCTATCGCCGTGAGGTGAATTTTTGTGGCATACTTGCTGACCACTCAGCAATGGTAAAATCATTAGGGTTTCCCTTGTGCGATGAAAATTATGAATTCGTTTTTTGATGTAAGTATTCGCGCTGACAATACATTTCCTTCTTGTTTTCTTTTAATGTCTTGCATATTAGCGTAACAAATGACAAGAACAGTAAGAATCTACTGAAGTAATAAAATAACAGTCTTGCAACTTTACACAAAAAACTTTAATCGAGCAATATTTATTAAGCCATAAGCATGTAAAAATGCGTCGTCATAAAGTAAATTTTCTTGCCTGAGAAGACTCTTTTGAAGACGGACCAAAAGTTACTTTTACTTTAAGGCGCTTGCTTGTGAAATTCTGGTTCAGGATGAGAACACTGTCTTCCTATTAAATAAGTCAAAAATAAAACAGAAAAAGTGTGGTATAATATAATCCATTGACCACATTACGCAGTATATAAACTGAACCAAAACGAGAAAAAAACTATACATTATTAGTTGCGGAGAGCTAATATATGTGTGCAATTGTGTATTAGGTTTTGCACACCTAGCAACAAATTAGTTAAAATACGACCGGAACGATAATACAAATTCTTTAAATCACGTTTGCGAGCTTGAATTAAACACCAATCCCAGTGTATATAACCAGTCGTCAAACAACATAGCAAAACAACCACCAGTTGCACGTACTTCTATGTTGTTCGATGACTGGTTAAATACAATGGGATTGGTGTTTACTTCAGAACTACCTTCAGTAACGTGACTTGGTCAAGAAGGTGTCCCAATTGTTCCACATTCCTCATAAAGGGCGTAATACCGGCTCGCTCCGATGAGTCACCAGCAAGTAAGAAATAAATGTGCACACCTTCCGTTAATTCTGACTTTGTTTTGTCCTTCCGGTCGTATTTGAACTAATTTTTTAGTAGTTGCGCAAAACGTAAGACACAAAAGGCGAGAATATGTTCAAAATATCTATATAATGCATATTTTATTATTCTAAAGCCTGTTTTTAAAACGTAATGTAAATTGAAATTATCAACAATTGTAACTATAAAAAGACAGTAAAAGACTCAACTAAGAACAAGCGTGCTATAGCTCATACACAGACCACACAAACCTATGAGTTGAGTGGTTATGCGGCATTGAAGTATCAGTAAAATAACTGAGGCCAAAAATTACATCATCTGAAAAGATAAAAGGTTCAAGATTTTGCCGACCTATGAGTGCTAGCAATTGTCCCGCACAAGAAAAATGCGGTCAAATCCGAAACGAAAAGGACAGCACTGAGAAACAAAATAATACATCAGTAAAATAAGTCGGATTAATGTTATAGAGTATAAGCAGCAGTAGTAGTAATAGTAGTCATCATTATAAGCTGCATGAAATTTAAGTAATTCTTTTACAAAACTGAACAATACGCGTGGGTCAGAATAACACAGTCCTAATCCCCCACTAGAATGTATCTACGTGTGTTCAATTGCAAAAAACCGAAACAATTTGAACAAGTCTTGATTGGTTTTGAAGCCACACCAATCACGGGCAGTGTAAAAGTTGTTTTTTTTACCAATTAGTGGTATGCGCAAAACTTTCCATGGGCTATTGTTGCGTTATCAATGAGCTTTAAATTTTAAACTAAAGCTAATAGATTTGCACAACCAAGCTTTTACATTTATGCACAGGTAGACTGCACAGGGGCAGATCGCTATTAACAATCTGATGATTGGCTGGCCCAGAATTATGCAAAATGTGGGCTGTAAAAAATATCTAGGTCGCCTTATCCAAATTGGTGGAGTAAATGTAGATTTATTGATGTTAGATTATCTGTCAGTCAATCAGTTAACAAACACCAACTGGCCGTAGGATCCGATTATAAGGCACAAGATTCTAAGTTTTCCTTGATCAGCCGCCATGACCTATGAAGTACTAAGTGAAAATTGAGCAACAAACCCGAAATCAATACTTCACATGATATAGGGCGACCTGTAATCTTTTAGTACTCTTTCGGTTCATACTACTAAGGCATTTATATAATTAAACGAACATTGGTTGCGCGGGCCGTGATAGAAAATGTTATAATCAAGTTTTCGGTCTTGATATAAGCACCTGACACATTAATTACTTACATATGTCAGTATAAACTAGGAATTGTATAGTGTAGAAAAGGCAATTTTCCAGTAGACCGGTCATTCCTTATTGGGAACTCATCGCGTACTGTCCAGAATTTTCTGCGGACAAGGCTTTCACCTGGGTACGTCTGCTTCGGAATCTGGTGCTCTAGCCACTGAGCCTCCCTGCCGCACACTATCCTACTAACTAATGTAACTTGTTTAGCCTATTTTTCCTTTAGGTGGAGCTCATATGACATCCATTTAGATCCAAAGTTCCAACTAACTAATTGCCTTTTCTACACTATACAATTCTTAGTTTATACTGGCATCACGATCGTCAGGCCGTAAATGATTGTGTCAAAGTGGACACCCACCTGCTTTTTTTGGTTTGCGTGTGATAACGTGACAAGCCTTTATTATTGATTTTTTTTTCATCAGGCTCAAAAGGCGTTTATTACGTTGAAGACTGATATGCGTATGTGTGTAGGGAATCAATGTGATGTGCAAATAATGTCCTACAAATATCGATGTAAAACAGAACAGCGACGAGACACACATCAGTGTGCAATTTACACGCCACTTTTACATTTCAATATGAATCATAATTTCGAACGACGACTATTCCCGTTACAGCCAATCAACAATCTGACTAGTTAGACATGTCAATAGAGTTGAAACCAACCATTGTGTTAAACGAGCACTAGTTGCGCGGGGAATCCAAACAACTATTTAAATCAATTTTGCAGTCGTGATGTAAACACCAATCCTAATATATATATATATATATATATATATATATATATATATATACATATATATATACATACATATATATATATATATATATATATGACGGCCAATGGCAGGCTACCAGTCGAGAGCTGATCGAATTGTAACAAAAGAGCAGCATAAACACCGACCATCTAATGTTTAAATCCGGTATTAAGCATTAACTCACACTAGTAGCAATCCGTCAATTCGTTTGGCAGAACTCACACGAACTAATATGCTTTACTGAACTAGTCAAGGCAAGTCCAGTAGCGGGGTCATTCCAGAATGATAATGCAGGTCAAAGAAAGTCAGAATGAACAAAATTTCCAGTTCCACACATGCATTAGTGAACTGATTATTGATTAATCATGTGAAGGAATCGGCGTTACACCACAGAACCCACTATATAATTTGACAAATTATTTAGGATAATTAAATGAACACTGGTTGCACGGGCAGTGATAACAAATATTTAAATCAAGTTTGTGATCTTGATATAAACATCAATCCCATTATATACATACATTTTACAGTATGAACCAAGCATTGTATAGCTCAGAAAATGCAATTCACCCAGTCGAGACCGGTGTCGTTCTTACTGGGAACTCGTCACGTACAGTTCGCGGCAAATTATGGACATTATCTGTAGAGTTCCCAATAAGAATGAAACCGGTCTCCACTGAATGAATTGTCCTTTCTACAAAATAAAATTTTTAATGGATACTGACAAACCATCTTGTTACCGCTATCCACCACAGAAATCCCGGTTGTTATGTAGCAATGAATGAGGAGAAAACTGTATCAATTTTATGGTTGATTCAGTTATCTAATACTATTCAAATGTGACATTTATATCTCTGCTCACATGAACCCTTAATAGTCCATAGCGTAATTTAAATAGATAATCACAATCAAACAATTTCGAAATATGTATTAGGTGTTGCGCACCTAGTAACAAGTTAATTCAATTAAAACCAGAAGGATAAACCAAAGACGGAAAGCATAATTTCGTGCACATTTACTTCGTGTTTACTGGTAACTCTTCAGTAGGAGCCGGAAATTACGCCCTTTACCCACCATATATTTGGGTGAGGAATGTTGGAGAATAGGATGGTAAGCACGAAGCGAATGTGCATGAGATTATACATTCTGTTCATGCTGTCTTTGGTTTATCCTTCTGGTCATAATTGAACTAATTTGTTACTAGGTTCACAACACCTAATACATACTTGCATATATATAAGTTCTCCGTCTAAAACAGTATCTAACTGTTATATATTGAATTGAATGATGTCATGCTTACCGCGAAATGTGATAACTGATATCGATCAAGGCCAGAGTGTATGGATTTACTGGAATAACAGGTGTTCAGAAATAGTTGTAATTCTCAAATTTGGTGAACTATAGCATACATTGAAATCCATCGTGTTAGTACCATGTACTTACTTACTTTACTTTACTGCGGCTGACTCCTTTTGGAGGATAAGCCGGATCCATTGATTTCATGGAGTTTCTTGGGAATTTGGTACAAGTGGTGTCCCCTCACCACTCGGCTTTTTGATCGAGGACGCACCTCTAGCCTTTGCACATCCAAGCGCAGTCTGCAAGGCAGCAGTAAGTTGCATGGTTGCCGGTGGCTGTTGAGAGCTCATTCGCCATTCGGAAGTACGGGGTACTATACCGACTTGGCAATCATATTGTTAGTACCATGTACCTTTTCGGTACCCCAATTTTGGTATCGGGTACTGACACAATAGCCATAGTTTTAGTATCCTTTACAGACACGGTATATATATTATATATAATTCATTAGAGTTGAAGTCGCATTGTCGAAATTTTATATGAATTTAGCTTTACTACAGCAGGTTTACACGTTCGTATAAGAGATTGTACCGTAATATTTCCCCACATTTCTCACCCAAATATATAGTAAGTAAAAGGCGTAATACCGGCTCCTACTAATGAGTCGCCAATAAGCACGAAACAATTGTGCACGAAACTATAATTGCTATACATGCTGTTTTTGTTTATACATCTGATCACATTTGAATTAATTTATTACAAGGTGCGCAACACCTAATAAACAATTCCTATGCTTAATGCCTGTTAATCTAAGGTTTCATTATGTTATTCACTTTAAAATGCCTATTTTCATACGATGCGGGCGATTGGACTTGAAACTAAGACGAAGTCTCGTATAAGTATCCTTCCTTTAAATATCTTTTTTATTTCTGGCTATTTATAGTTAACTTTACATTCTTAAACGGTAATTCACCAGATAATTCCCTTTCAATAATAAGTTGACGTTCACTCATTCGATTCGTCAAATTTAAGAAATTTACCTTCTCATTATCATCACTGTTACAGATCAATAATATGTCATCCAAGAACAGTATGTACAATTGTAGCTTCAGGGGTGTTTTATTCAAAGGATTATTTTCCAAAAGACGTTTGTAATTGGATCAGCCTCAATAAACAATCGATCGGATTGGCTACAAAATAACTAAAAACGATTGTACAAACGACATTATTACCCTCGTCAACAATGACAAAAATCCAACAACAATATCACCGATCAACTCTAAAAACTGCACATCATGCTTTGTTACCAAGGCGACAAATTATTATTAAAAAACAAGGCTATATGAAAGACAACATAAAGTGGCAAACATCCGCATACGTAATAGTCAACAATGGGGACACTTGGTCAAAGTTCATTCCATCAAAACAAAATCTCAAGCACCAGTTAGTAATTTAATAATAATGACCCACACAAGCAAACAAACACGCGTACAGACACACAAACATATGTAATCACAAATCAACCCGATATAAGCCACCACCAAGAACTAGAAGTAAACCTGAAAATCAGACAAGTTTACCTGATTTTCGGATTGCGTACCGAAATATTTGAATCCACTGTCATCTTGACGATTTTTGCATATATTATGATTTCCGGGCACGGAAATCTTTTTCAATGCCAAACACATCACTCACTAAGTTGACAATCAGTATGTCAAGTGGAAATATTAGTTTAAACTGCCTCATTTATACTTGTTGTTAGATATCTTAAACATAACGTTTATTTAAAAAATGCTAAGAAATGAGGCAGTTTAAACTAATATTTCCACTTGACATACTGATTGTCAACTTAGTGGGTGATGTGTTTGGCATTGAAAAAGATTTCCGTACCCGGAAATCGAAATATATGCAAAAATCGTCAAGATGACAGTGGATTCAAATATTTCGGTACGCAATCCGAAAATCAGGTAAATGATCTTTTCCCTGTCGCGCAACATGTTTCTTTTAAATCAGACAAGTTGTCACTCTCTTGATCAAATGAAAACTCAGGATTCTTTAAATCAAGTTTGCGAGCTTGAAGTAAACACCAATCCCATTGTATTTAACTAGTCGTCGTACAACACAGTAGAACTACCGTCAGTCACACGTACTGTGTTGTACCACGGCAGGTTAAATAAAATAGAAACGGTGTTTACTTCAAGCGTGCAAACTTGTCGTACAACACAGCAAAACTACCGCCAGTCACACATACTGTGTTGTATTACGATAGGTTAAAAACGATAGGAACGTTGTTTACTTCAAACTCGCAAACTTGATTTAAAGAATTGTTACCACCATTAATGATTGTTCAATCGAAAACCCAGGAAGTATGTAAATGAAGGATTGTAATGTGTTGTTGAGTTATCTCGAAATAAGCCGGATAATATGGACTTTGCTACTTAATGTTTATTTTTTCTAATAAAAAGTATACCGTAAAATTCTAAGGTAACGGATATATGTATAAACTAAGCATTGAATAAGGCAGTAAACGAAACCCATCCATTAAAAGATTTTGTACTTATTGTGAACTATTTAAAGTACTATCCAGGAAAGACTAACCAACAAACATAAGTTCCTATTTTACTGCGCGTAGTTTGCGTCACGGGGCTGGGGATGCAGTGGATCGAGTCTTAGACTCTGTACCAAATGTTCCCTTGTGCCCCGTTTGAGATTAAATTCTGGTTAGTAATTTCAGTTCCTTATGAGGACGAAATTGTTCTATTGCATGTGTTGCGTTTGATAGCTTATACAGCGTTTAATTTATAATGACAAAATATATATTATGTGAAGGGTGTTTATATCAAGCTTGCAAATTCGATTTAAATATTTCAAAATAAATAGATAGCACACAAAAAATCATGTCCAGTAAAACAATTATGCAATTGGCATGAATAAAATAAACAAAAAGAATTCAGTGACGTACGCCAACACTTGCCTATATACGCTAACTTGGTACTAGGTAAAATATGACAAATTCGTCAAAAATAGTCTATTTAGAACATGTCAGTTCTGTTGAGTACATTTAGAACTGTGCCTCACTTACAGTGATCTGGTTAACGGAAGTCGACTCGCAAGAGGTAATTGGTAGATCTGCAGAACTTGACGACGCTATTTCCGAATTACCACCATTCTGAGATTGTAGCAAAATAAGTCGAAGGTCTATCAAAGGCGCCAAAATGCGAAACAGCGTTTCCGTCGAATCCGATATACCATGACGCGTGCCTCCACCAGAGAATGATGAAGCTAAATCAACACAAGCACAGGTCCATGTGCAATTATTGAGAAAATAAAGTGTGAAGAACAAGAATAAACATTAATCATACACTAAATAAAATAGCGCGTCAAATACACTAACACCCTGGCTTCTAAAAGTCTAACAAAAATCGTATTTAAATATTAAAAGGTATTGTCCGATTACTAAAAGGATAATCATGTATAATCACTAATCCTTATTACACTTTACAGAAAAAAATGTACATATTTACATGCATACATACCTGTAAACATACAAACATACATACATACAAATATGTACGCACATGTACAGACAGAGATATATCAAAACTTGAATACATACACGCTTTCATATATACACAATTTATGCATGCATACACACACACATATACAAACATATATATATATATATATATATATATATATATATATATATATATATAAATACATACAGACATGTACATAAATGCATACATACATACATACATACATACATACATACATACATACATACATACATACATACATACATACATACATACATACATACATACATACATACATACATACATACATACATACATACATACATACATACATACATACATACATACATACATACATACATACATACATACATACATCCCCTCCTCAACGTGGTACGACGGTGTCAACCATGTCTCGATGGCCGATCGTACATGGGCTAACGGGGCTATGGCGGTGGTGTCACCAGGGTGTGGTGGATTTCCGACCGGCAATCGGATCTCCTATAAAATACCACATGAGCCCGACGACGGCACCATGACTCGGCGTGTGTTCCCCGCCACAAAAGGGTTCAACAGCCACAGGATTACATGGACTCCTGGACAGTACCCCGTACTTCCGAATGGCGAATGAGCTCTCAACAGCCACCGGCAACCATGCAACTTACTGCTGCCTTGCAGACTGCGCTTGGATGTGCAAAGGCTAGAGGTGCGTCCTCGATCAAAAAGCCGAGTGGTGAGGGGACACCACTTGTACCAAATTCCCAAGAAACTCCATGAAAATGGAGCCGGCTTATCCTCCAAAAGGAGTCAGCCGCAGTAAAGTACATACATACATACATACATACATACATACATACATACATACATACATACATACATACATACATACATACATACATACATACATACATACATACATACATACATACATACATACATACATACATACATACATACATACATACATACATACATACATACATACATACATACATACATACATACATACATACATACACATATACATACATACATACATACATACATACATACATACATACATACATACATACATACATACATACATACATACATACATACATACATACATACATACATACATACATACATACATACATACATACATACATACATACACCAATACCACTTCCACTTTTAGTGTGGTGTCTATTCAGTAATGAAAGATTGGGGATGGTTTATTTGGAACTTTGTGTCTAAATGGATGCTATATGAGCTCCACCTAAAAGAGAGAAAAGCTAACCGCTTTACATTAGTTAGCACATAATTAAAAATTGTGTGTAGTGTGCGGCAGGGTGGCTCAGTGGTTAGAGTATCTGATTCCGAAGCAGACGTGCCCAGGTTCGAGCCCCGTCTATGGCAAATTCTGGCCACTACATGCTGAATTCTCAATAGGGACGAAACCGGTCTACTGGATGAATTGCCTTTTCTACACTATACAATTCCTAGTTTATACTGACACAAATGTAATTAATTAATTAATGGGTCAGGTGTTTATATCAAATTCTCGACCTTGATTATAGTAAAAGTAATCATCGTTCGCGCAACCAATGTTCGTTTAAATTTCAACAACAATCATATTGATCCTCGTTTTACAAGTATACGCCATGCCCGACATCGTAATGACTGGATGTTGATTGTTTCCGTTAATCTGAAGGCTTCCATGCCATTAGTACTAACCAACGAAAATATCACCAAGATTGGATCAACCAAATTTATAGCGGTTCGTAGTAATGGTTTGGAAGACTTCGGAGTGCCGACGGACCGGCCTCATCCAGCGTTTCCCTGGCTTCATCATCATCATATCCAACTGTACAAAAGTCAAAAGTGACTAGTGTTTCACTGTCATAAAACCATAAGTGAAATATATATATATATATATATATATAACAATGGCTATATTATTTTAGACAAATTGCAAGAGATTTATGAAAGAGAGGGAATTACTATGAGTAATTTATCTCGATAACTCAAATAAATGAGGCAAACTAAACCTCCCCACAACATTATTATGGTCAAGGCAACATCAGCAATACAGCTTCTTTGCTGCTTTCACTGTATCACGTCATAAACAAGCCAAACCTCGCAGCTAACTTTGCTCCACTAATAAAAGACAGTTACGGAGATAATTCTACTAGACAACTGCAACAAGGTCGTCATTGAGCTAGATTCCATGCCATATCACGAAGGGTTTCTAATCAAGAACTATGATGCACACTTGAACCCCATTCCGCCATATCAAAATCTGGCCACCTTAATTCTTCATCATCATCATGTCCAGCCATAAAAAATTCAAGTGACTAATGTTTCACTGCATATAACAATAAGGAGTAAAATATTTATATAAATAACAACAGAAATAATATTTGAGACAAATTATTAGTGAGATTTACGAGAGAGAGAGAGAGAGTGAGAGAGAGAGAAAGAGACAGAAAGAAGGAGTACCTTACTACTATGAGTAAATTTATCAGGATAACTTACAGAAATGAGGCAAACTAAACCTCTCCACAACACCATTATGGCCAAGTTAGAATTCGAGCAAGGCAACATCAGCAATACAGCTTCCATGCAGCTTACATTGTATCACGTCACAAACAACCCAAACCTCGCAGCTAACGTTGCCCTACTAAGAAAAGAAAGTTCCTAAGATGAGAGAGAGAGAATACAAAGTTACTATAATTATATTTATCTAGATAACTGACAGAAATGAGGAAAACTAAAACCCTAAACAATACCATTATGGCCAAGTCAGCTTAAAGGAAAGGCAACACCTGGAATACAGCTTGCGTGCGATTTTCACTGCATCAGATCATAAACAAAAAAATCTGTAACAAGATCGCCACTGAGCTCGATTCGATGCCATATCGCTAAGGGTTTCTAATCTATTCAAGGAGGCCTGGACAGCACCTCGTTTGTCGATTAATAGCACGATATTGTCTGTATAATCAAGATCTACTAGCTTACCGCCCGAGAGAACTTCAACACCTGCATCCTGAATGTGTGGAAGAGTGTTGTCTGTAATAATGTTGTAATGATACCATTTCTCAAATTCTCTTCATCTCGTGTACACATATACCTTCCGCATTTCATGCGGAAATGGAGAGAACAATTGTTTCAACAATAAACAGACATGATTAAAAACCAAAATTTTAAATGACTACATAAAATTAAAAATTTAACATTCATGTAAAAACCTACATCCGGGACTAATTGCGCCCAATTGATCAACACCGGCACCGGTTGCAGAATTAGTGGATGCTTGATTGCTAGACGACTCACCGTCGGCAGGGATAGGCTCCAACTGCAAACGACTGCGTATCACGGGCAAAGACAGGCTATCGGTCGACAGCTCATCAAAGAGTAACAAAAGAGCGGCATGCACTCCGGCCACCTACGGTTTTAATCCGATATTAGGCATTAATTAATCAACATCAACAACTTGAGCGAATTCATTAACGTATAGGCATTATACGTTTCAACTTCAAATAAAGCCCAAATGCCATTTAAAATTAAACTCACGCTGTTAAGTGACAAAACTTCATCGTTTTAAAATCTAAATAGTACCGAAACTGAATTTACAATAATTTGGAACTCGCGCAACAAAGATGTGATAAAATCGCATTTCCATTGGGACGAATACAAACTCAGCCCGATCAAAGACAAAAAGGAAATGGAAGTTGTGATCAATCGGATTGGTGCAAAGCTACAACCCGTGTACGCAAAACGCGGCATTGGAAAATATGAAGCAGGCCCTCCGCAATAAAATTTCAAAAAATGCCTTGATCTACGTCAATTATCACACTTTAGTGGTGAATATGGCATCACTCAGTTAAACCTGTAAAATGTATGTATGATGGGTCGCAAAGAGCTAACATTTACGCATTTATGCATTATGAATTATGTACCTAGTAGCCATGAGCAAACAGCATATCGCTACGTCATTGTGTAAGAAAAATGCTTCACTGCCCTATAACCATGCAATTCAACGCCATGAACGGGGTTTGAAAAAAATTACATTATACTAATTCTTTGCAGAATTACTATTGACAGACAATGACAATACTTCTTGAGCTTCCTCCCAGAATCTGAAAACGACCATCAGCAAACGAGAATATAAATAAAGGTTTGCCGGATAATGTCATGATTATCAGGAAAATTTAATAGCTGATATCGATCAAGACCAAGTTTTGAGACGTTATCTGATAGTAAGTTTTCAAAATAGTTGTGTTCCACACATTAGTACTATTTAATTAATCTACAACTAAAAGGAATTTCTACAATCTTCAGCGTATATGTGGTTAACTTTCTCCGAACTCACACTTTGACATTAAGTTTTATATCGTTCCTAAATAAAAATGAAATTGCATCGTATATCTTTTCTACATTACTCAACCAAATAAACAGCGGGTCTCAGTTGTAATGTCGGTCCTTGCTTATGATTAATAATCAAGCCAAGACTGCTGTAAGCAGGACTGGAACAGTGAAAAATTTGGTTAAGAGACACAATTTATCGTAAATGAGAGGCCTTAGGTTGTGAGACGAAAAACAAAGGGTTTTGGAATTAAGGCGACTCCGAGCAATATTCGGTGTTCATCGCTGTCAAAAGCACTTGAAATTTGATAGAGCGAAGAGGGATCGAATAACTATTGCAATACCGAACTACAAACTAAGCAGAAAAGTAAAATCAATAGCATTTAAATACAAAGAACCGTTGTAAGACAGCCCCTCACCCCGGGTAGTAGACTTACTAAACAAAGAAACAATTGAACCCTTAGACAAGTAAAAGGTGTACGAAATACCATCCAAATACAATAACATCACATATCTGGCTAGGTCTCTTATTGAGTTAATCACTGTTTGATGCATTTTTATCTAAATTAACAATTTTCCTAACTACGTTGATTCTTTCGCTATTATTTTTTTAATTTTTGTCTGATTTTCATTTATTTTAATCTAATATCTTTATAAAGCTTGTTATTGTACTATTTTTGATTTCTTACTCTGGCATGATGTTACTACGAGTGTAATCGTGTCAATTTGCTCCCGCTATAAACACTGATGTCACCTTTAATTATGTACTTCCACATGGTACTAATAAGACTATTTTTCTGACGCGCCGTGAGGGTGAATTAATATTTATGCAATAGAATTTCACTAAAATGTTTATACACTTGTACTAAATGCTATTTTACTGCACATTTTGTCGATATAGACAACCAGCTATACACACGCGTCTCGCGCCTATCTAGTAAGACGTCAGTATCCATTATGATATTGCCAATTCGCAAGTGTCAATGAAGTAATGTGAATGAGAATTCACATTTCGTAAACTGTTTGTGCGATGAACATCATCATGATCACAGAAACACATGCCATTAGTAACTAAGGTTTCACTGCCAAATAGCTATTGGAAAATAACAAAAAATAAGAATTTTTAAACTACTAATAATGACAAAGAATAATTTAGGCAAACAAATTATTAAAGGATTGTGATTTATTAGGGAGGGGGATCTAGTTACTTTGAGTGTAGTTATCTAGATAACACACAAAAGCCAGACAAACTGAACGTCTACTCAACAACATTCTATCCAAGTCAGCTTTAAAGTCAAGCAACATCGGCAATAGAGCTCGATTGCGTCTTTCACTGTATCACGTAATAAACACAACCAAACTTCGCAGCCAACTCTGTTGAACTAAGAAAAGGAAACTAAGAAGACGATTCTACTAGAAATCGACAATAAGTTTGCCAATGGGCTCGACTCCGTCGTAAAGTCCATCCCCTCCTCAACGTGGTACGACGGTGTCAACCATGTCTCGATGGCTGATCGTACATGGGCTAACGGGGCAATGGCGGTGGTGTCACCAGGGCGTGGTGGATTTCCGACCGGCAATCGGATCTCCTATAAAATACCACATGAGCCCGACGACGGCACCATGACTCGGCGTGTTCCCCGCCACAAAAGGGTTCAACAGCCACAGGATTACATGGACTCCTGGACAGTACCCCATACTTCCGAATGGCGAATGAGCTCTCAACAGCCACCGGCAACCATGCAACTTACTGCTGCCTTGCAGACTGCGCTTGGATGTGCAAAGGCTAGAGGTGCGTCCTCGATCAAAAAGCCGAGTGGTGAGGGGACAACACTTGTACCAAATTCCCAAGAAACTCCATGAAATGTCTTGGAGCCGGCTTATCCTCCAAAAGGAGTCAGCCGCAGTAAAGTAAAGTAATGGGCTCGACTCGATGCCATATCGCGCAGGGTTTCCAACCAAGAAATATGATGCACACGTGGACCCCATCCTGGCAGATGAGTGGGTCCTATATTATCCAATTGTGGATGTAGTTGAATTTTACTGTATGTGCTGACAATGAGGCGTTTGGTGATAGAATGTTTTACTGGGCAATCAAATTGAGGGCATACGCGAAGCGTTACCGAGCCAATCAAGTTGATGGAGCCTTATTTACATTTAAAAAAGAGCACTTGTTGGCCGATCCAAAGAAACGTCTACGAATGTCAACGTTGGTTATTCATTATTTGTGACCTACATGTGCTATGCTTCTCAAACAACGGTGGTTGAATGCATATAAGCGTCTCACTAGCGTACAATAATGCTGTCGCGGGAGAGTGAAATACACGCGTCTCGCCTTAAGTGGCGATGGTTGGAAAAGGTTAAACTAGCTTTCGGGAATCCTATACTCACCTCGTCAGATATACTGCCTTAGTTATTGATGTAGCTGCCAATGCATGTAAACCTTTCAGTAACGTCGAGATCATCACTTTTCATCCGCAGTTATAGCGACTGGTGGGTGATCCTGAATAAGTTTCTCACATTTATGGTATGCGAATTCCATACACAACGATGCGACGAAATATAATCTATTCAAGGTGGCCTAAGCAGAATCAAAATTGCCTAATAATAACAGAATATCGTCTGAAAAATCATTATCGACTAATACATCGCCAGTGAGTACTTCAACATCTTCACTTTGAATGCACGGAAGTGTTGTTCATCACATCTATTTAAATGAATTTTTAAAAATAGAGAAAGTGGACGGCCTTGACGAACAACAATTCCGGTGATAATGTTGTGTGCTAATTTATTTTAGAACTAGAAGCGACCAGAAGTGTTTTCGTACACAGCGCGCATTGTATTTACAAATTTAGATAAAATATCGAAGAGAACATTACGATAAATAGAGTAAAATGCAGCCTCGACGTCTAGAAAGGGGGCTATTGTCGAAGGCTGTTTAAGAACTAGCCATAATGTAAAAATATTACCTATACAACCTCATGATGAGTTTAGACTGCGCAAGAGAATCGCAGAAACTAGCCTAATTTCCACTAGAGTCAAGATTTTATCACGCTGGTTATTAAACAAATTACAATTGCATTTTTATGATAGGAATGATAATCTACTCATTAAATATAGTAAGAAAAAGGTTAGAAAAAGCTCTCGAAGTTATATCACAACAATTCTGAAATAATTTCGAAAGCAAATCATCGGGGTCCGCGGTGTTGCGATGTTTAAGAAATAAGATTGCATCTTGAATGATGGTCGAGTCATTCCAAACAAGTGGTATGGACTAGTCATTCAATATATTACGAAAAATGTTATTCAACGTTCTTGAAATTATACCTTTAAATAATCCCGGAAGCAAATTATCAGAGCCTGCAGCTTTGCGATGTTTAAGAGATAGTATTGCAACCCGTATATCTAACTCAGATGGTTCTCGAAGATTAACATTCCACGCATGTTTTCGGGAGTACAAATTGGCGCACGTTCCCAGCAAAATTTATTTTTGAAGTGTTCAGCCCACCTATCAAGACGACTTATTTTATCGGTTATTAGATGGTTGTTACTATCATTTTTAGTTTTGCTGTTAATTTTCTCGGACATATTGCACGGTTAAGTTGGAACAAAAAGCGGCTATTGAATAATGCGAAGTCCTTCTGGTCCAGAAAGATTCGAGATCGACATTTTGTATGTGTTTAAGATGGCGCCTTCAAACTTTATGTGTTTTATTATAAGCCGAGCTAGTTGGAATTTGGAGCCTAGTTTCGATAATTTCCATAGATTTTACACAAATCCAATGTTATATTACAGGACCCTACAAATCCATATGCAGTAGTACCTGCAGTGTGAAAAGTAGAACTTACCTTCGTCCAAAGTATAACCGAATTTTCGCCATCGAAACCAGTTAGCTTTGACTTAAGTATATTTGCATAATTTTGTAGGAAAGATGGTTGTTTGAAATGTTGTTGCGGTGTGTACCATTGAGTTTTTCAGGTTTTGCGTACGCGGGTAATAGTTGTACACAAAGATGATAGAACCACATTTTCAGTTGAAAAAGAAGAATTCAACCCGATCAAAGACAAAAACAAAATCGGAAAGTGTGGAGAATCGGATCTTTGTGTAACTGCCCGTGTAATAACTATTACCCGCGTACGCAAAACGCGGCATTGTAGGAAAGATGGTTGTTTGAGTTTGTTTAAATCTATTTGAGGTTTATTCTTATTTATTTTTTTATTTTCAGGCAAACATGAGTGAAAATCTACAACGGATAAGTGCATAGTCCGAGTCGACATAAGTGATCCAAAAGAACGAAAATCCTTAATGCAGCCGCGCCATCTATAACTAAACTATACATTATCTATTTCAGGCCAACGTTGTCCGGATGCTGGAGGACGCCACGTGGCGCAACGCCTTAAACTACATCTAAAGCTTTTACTACTTAAATAAAATCTATTCTCCGCGCAGCTATCAAAAATTCGTTCACAATTATTGTTGCACGCCGAGCTTAAAGTGCATCTTGCACCTAAAAGAAATTCTGCATTACTTAAGGGCCCAACTTGAGCATTCATGTAATATCTGAACTTCTTGCTCTATTGAGTAAAGAGCTCAGGTCGGAGTAGAAAGCATACATGCTTTCGTCTGTGCTGCTATCGGTTGGAGCATATGCAGATACAATGAAACGGCTAAGTTGACTAAGGCTTCTGGTATCGATTTTAGTAGATGTATTTAAACGTGCCGCACAAAGTCGAAAATTTACATGGTCCCATTCAATTAATAAAGCTTCAGCTCGAGTTATAAGAACAATAACGATGCCCAGATTACCGGCTTGAGGAAGATCCAAAGAACCAGAGGTTCGAAGCCAATAACGCATAGATAAGGATGATGCACCCATTTCTGTATATATATATATATATATATATATATATATATATATATATATATATATATATACATGGATAATTGAAATTTTTATGCAAGTCGGGGATATATATATATATAATTTATTTATATGTTGATTCATGCATGTAATTAATTATTACATAAATTTTAGGTGGGTTCCCTATAATTTGCTCTTGATATCACTTCCTCTATATTTGGTCTTAACTTGGTGTGTGGGAGGTGGTGTTTTCATGTTCTACATACCTTTGTACACGTAGAGTTTTAGTTACTGAGGGTCATGGTTTGATTTTAAACGTTAGTGAGTCTAAAATGTAAATAACAAAAGATCTGTCACGAAGGAGGTTACCACATTTACCGAAATTTAGCCCTGTGATTAGTGCACCGTGAGTTCAGAGGAGGGTGCTGAAAATGAAGTACCGAAACATAATAAAAACAGGATTAGGTCGATTTTCTTTTTCAGTGGTTAGTACGAATTGTGTGGGAGTATTTGGAGAGATGGAACGAATCAACACCCAGCTACCACAAGGCCGAACTCAGCGCGTACTTGGTAATGAAGGTTAATCGGATTATGGTGCAACTAAGAGTGACAATCGACAACCTACGACAGAAAATCGTGGAAACGTTAAATACAATGATCGTGTTTTTTATGTTTTATTTTTCCAGTAAATCGATTGTTAAGATGGAGCTAAAGAATTTCCGTACGGAATATAATTCTTTTTCAAATCCGAATCTGAGACTGAAGGATGAACTCGTTTAAAAGAAATATAAATTATTCATTCAACCAAACTTAACCATAATTTCTCTCAAAATTTACTAAATATAGTATCAGGTACTGCAGTTCATTTAGATTTAGACAAAAAGGAGCTATTATCTCATTTAACGAAAGCTATGCAAATATTTATTTAAAATTATGGATTTTTTAAAAACGATATACAATGTACAAAGGAAATTATCAACTGATTTACTGGGGATAAAACACATTACTGTATGATAGGAAAATGATTAAAAAATAGAGTACACAAAACATATTGTTCCAGAATGTTCAAATAGAAGAAACAACCAAAACTAGTTCCGCGTGGAGCGAGAAAATCCCCACCGTAACGCCAGTGAACGAACAAGATCTTTTTAGTCTACAACACCCATATTTATCCATAACCTCCAGAGAGGCAAGCGTGTTCACACGCATTGCAACAATTAAAATTGAAAAATGTTGTATCTGTGTCACATTTTTTCGCATACCAAAAAATATGTTTAGTCAAAGATACTGGTGCACGACAAGCATGTCGAAATAAGACAGATAACAGGCAAACTTCCAGCCGGAAGTGACGCTGGGTGATAATTGGGGTCGTATTTTGTTTTACACACCACAAACGGAAAGTTAAGTGATTAGAACGAAGTCAGCTGAAAGAATATATAAGCACCAGCGCTAAATCAAGAGTGCTCGAGGCATATGAAGAATTAGGAGTGGCAGCTGAGATTTCGTAATCAAAAATAAAGAATTATTAGGCAAACATTTTTTAAAGGAGCGGCAATTTTATAAGTAAACTAATATATATATATATATATATATATATATATATCAAAATCGCACATAATAAATGTGCCAAGCAGAATATGACTTCTTAATCGTCTTTAGATTTGCTGGTCCGCATGTTGGATGGACATATGACCACCGAAACCGAAGATGATGACAATAGTAAGCCTCGTCCAGATTAAACGATAATTTTTTAACACATTTGACCTAAATGACATGGGAAAGAGAATCCTAATACTACGATCCAAGTCTCACAGGCTAAAATGGTATTCGTGATCATCTGGCCATACTGAGGAACTTGACGACAAGTAACAATAGTCAGAAAGGCCAGATGCTAGCCAAAATAATACCGATTAGATTTGGTGTGTTAACTTGCCTGCAGAAGATAGGGTTTATCCGTGGTAAGATGCTTCAACTCAGCAGTTGTGTGCTGAGGCGCCCAGCGCATTCGCCTGCCGTGGTGCACTCCAGTGTAGAAGGCTTCAAATGCCTGCATACAGTCGCGCACGCCACCGACACTGGGCAGTGTAAAGGCGGTAGCTTGCGCCAAGCTAATCGGCCAAGCACATTGCTGCGAAATAACGAAAGTTTAAATAGACAGAAACTCTTAGACAGTTCTATCAACTACGAACCACGTGCAAGAGGCAAAAAATAAACACAAAATATGGTTTCTTTTGGCAAAAAACATCGAAATGGTAATAAGCAATTTATTCTCCCAGACGGAAGACGTTGAGGACAGGCCTACCTTCTCAATTTTTTATAAGTCATGACACAAATAGCAGCATTTTAGTTCATATTCGATCAGAGATAAAATTCTGAAACCAGCACGAACAAAAGATTTAATTTCGCTTACGCAAAGCTCTCGTGTTCACTGGTTACATATTAGTAGAAACCGACAGTCTGCCCTGATTCCACTTTCAATTTAGTGACGTAATGTGTAAAAACTCAATGTCTCAGTCTCCCAGACGTATGCGGAAGGAGCATTATTTCAAAAAACATAGCATGCAAATTTGTTTGTTCTTTACAAACTGGTGATTATGGGTGGACTGAATAAGGTGTGCGAAAAAGGCCACCGAAATAATTTTGAGAAACAAAACAACTGGAATTCAGTCTAGGATAGTCAAAACACAGATCCGGAAATTTTTATTAATCAAATTTCAAATTTTGTTCATTCACACTAAATAATAATGTCGTGTCATTTTTCTTCTAAATAATTCAAACTAGTTTGCGTAATTAACCCATTAACACATCGTTGTTTAGAGGTCCTGATGCCTGTCCACTTTCCTAGATTATCATCAAACTGGCTGCAAAAAATCAACGCGCAATGGATATTATGATTGTGCGCGGCTGAAAACCCAATCATATGCAACGCGAGTAGATCTAGGAAAACAGAGCAGAATGCCGAGCCTTTGACTTATTGTCTATGTAATGCAACTGGATCCCAGTCCGCCGGTTTTTGGTCGTACACCGTCAATTTCAAAGAAGGTAAAACGTGTCAGCATAATAAATTCATAGTAACTTTTCTAGTTTTTATTACGGATTATAAAATGTTGTCGGTATAAATTTTTGGTGGACAAACTTCATTTTAAAAATAAATTTGAAAAATGGTTCATTTCATGTAAATACAGTACCCGGATTTCGAAGCATGAACTTAGAATAAATTGGCTAATCGCTAACATATTTAAAGAAAAAAATTCTACGATACAGTGTATCTGGTTAAACAAATTTATTCTTATAAATAATGCGAAACAATTAATCACGCTTCTTGATAGCATGATGGTGATCAAAGTGTAAGATTATAGATCACCTGGAATAAGAGAGAAAGATATTTCTAAGAGACGATAAGATAAAAATACAAATTCACAAATAATAGCTAAATCTAAGGCATTCAAAGGGTGATTCTGATTAAGTAAATCTTATGCAGATTAAATGAAGCATGGGCAAAATAGTTTGCAACGAATTATGTATTCAAGTCAGAATGAGAGCTGAAGCGAATTTGTATACCAAAATGTGTTCCAGGCTTGATCCCTCAGTAGTCAAATTCAAAGTTGAGGCCTTTTAATGGACTAAATTAATATCTCAGTTTCGTCAAACACACGTATCCTGCACATTTAATAAAAAAACAATAAAAATCACGAGAAACACAGTTTTTAGTTAATGACAGAATAGACCGGAATATGTTCATTAGCGGGTAGCAAGTTCAAACTATTAAAGCATTTTCCAATGCCGCGTTTTGCGTACGCGGTTAGTAGCTTTGTACGGACAGCTTCACAAAGATCCGATTGATCACAATTTCCAGTTTTGTTTTGTCTTTGATCGCGTACGCTTAGAAAGCCAGCATAAACAACCTTAATTATCAAACTAATTGGAATTAATTCTTCCATTGATTAACATCGTCGTGCGTTGACAATATGAGCCTAGTTATGCAATAAAAAGGGCTTAGTTTCTAGAGAAGGCAGCTAAACAATTTTTTCAAACAACTAACATAGAATCTGAAGTAGGTTGAAAGGCATAAGCTTAGTAAGTATAATTGGATTTCGAGAGTTTTTGATTTATTTTTGTGTAATATTAACTTTTATTACATAATTAAATTACTCGTCCAAACATGATGGGTCAATTGACTCGATGCTACTAGTAAGCAAAAGGAACTTACGACGTATGGACGTAAACGTAGATGGGTATAGTGGTATACATGTGCATAGAGTTATGCATATGTGTAAGTATTTTTTAAGAAAAATTAGAGTTGGTAAATAATAAGTTTTATTAATGGTTATAAAAGGATGACGTGCCAACGAAGAGGGTTATTTGTATTACCTTTTGTCTGACCATTAAACGAGCTCAGGGGAGCACTTCAGAAACTCGAAGTCAAAACTTCAGTACAACGCAAGGAAGATTCAACAAAAAATGAAACTTTCATATATCATCCAATGAAGCTTTGTAGCCAAGAGATTCTTTATCATTCAAGGCACACATTTTAAGGGAGACACCTAGCCAAATTGACTAATTTCTCCGGTCTACACAAAGCAAAGTCCGAGAAATTGTTTACATATACGAAGCTCTTTAAATAAAGCAACAAGTAGCCGGCCTAAACGTTCAAAAATTTAATCAACGTAATAACAAACTCAACTATTCACGAATCGCATTGGCGAACAACAATTCAATAAAATCCAGGCAAGCCGGAACACTTATTAGAACAGGCACAGCAACCTGAAGAAAACGGTATCACTACAATCGTTAATAGTGACAGAAATTACAAAAAAATATGAGCAACTAACTCTGCAATCCGCACACTCAGTGCGGTTATTAAGGGTATAGAACGTAACTCAAATACAAGACGATGCGAAAGACAATATATGGAGGGCACATTAGTACTCGTAATAGCCAACGAAGTAAATGCATGTATGTATTAGGTGCTGCGAACCTAGTACCAAATTAGTTCAGTTGTGACCAGAAGGATAAACCAAAGGCAGCATGAACGAAAAGTATGATCTCATGCATATTCGTTTCGTGCTTACTGGCGACTCATCAGTAGGAGCCGGTATTACGCCCTTTAACCACTATATATTTGGTAGAAGAATGTGGAATAATAGGACGGTACAATCTCCTAGACGAATGTGTAAACCTGTAATAGTGAAGCTAACATAATCTAAAGTCGACGACAATGCGACTTCAATGCTAACTCACACTATATAATATATATACCGAGTCTGTAAAGGATACTAACACTATGGCTATTGTGTTAGTAACCAATACCAACATTATTATACCGAAAAGGTACATGGTATTAACACTATGGTTTCCGAGTCGGAACATGGTACCAACATGATGGATATCAATTTATGCTATAGTTCACCGAAATTGAGAATTACAACAATTTGTGAACACCTGTTACTCCAGTAAATACATGGTTAAAACTCAATTCGTCAATACATAAATAACCAGATCTGAAATATCACTCTGCTATACAAAGAGAATGACCAATACACGCCCACGAGCACACACTCATCATGATCATGCAGAGCTATACAGAAGCCAAAAGTGACTAAAGTTTCACTGCCATATAATCACATAAGTGGTTCATGGTTATATGTGGATTGTAAAAGAACACCAGGTCGCTCATTCGTAGTGATGGTTTTTATTCGGAGTTTTCCTTCTATTAGATAAACTGCCAATCAAGGCTGATGAGCACTATCTTCCTAGATGCCAGTGGCCAAAGTTTCCTTCAGCAGCCGAAAGTTGCCCTTCGTGTCTGGCACGCTTGATCTCATTCCATCAGTACACATTTAACAATAAAAGTTACCGCGCAGTTAGACAAAACTCGAGGCTTCACATGAAACAAGATGATGGCTGTGTCTCTTTTAGACCCGGCAAGGTTCAAGCTACCATTTCCGGTCGTCAGGCCGGAATTTCTATGGCTACGCATACTCACTCATAAATCAACCCGCAATAAACCACCAACAATAATTTGAAGTAAAACTGAAAGCCAGACCAGTCGTCACCCTCTTTAAAAAAGTAAAAGTCCAGGATGGTGGCAAATGAAGCATTGTAAAGTTTTATCGCATATTCTGGAAATAAACCAGCTATCATCCACCATGAAATTAATTTTTTTTCTTCCTAATTATATATATATATATATATATATATATATATATACATATATATATCTACAAAGGATGCCAAAACAATGGTTTTGAATTTTTTAAATACATAATGGTTAAAAATTCATTTTTAGCTAAGAACTAATATATACGCAATTATGTAACATTTCTGCATGTTTGTATTCTGAGGAATGCAATAACAAAATATACGAAATTTAATATACTAATAAGCTATAAATTATATGACATATGTTTTTGAATGGTTGCGCAGTGCGAGCTTTAAACGTCGAATCTCCGCGATTTGCATTCGTGGATTGTATTATTGCACATCGGTTGCGCAAAAATCTGATTGATCCCCATTTCCATGTAAGCATCGAGTTTGTTTTCTTATTGGCTGGGTGCGGATTCGTCCCTTACCTCCGAAGGCTTCAATATCGATCATACTAACCACTCGAAAGGCATATAATGAGGTATTTTATATAAAAGGGAACCTGAAGATACTCTAAAACCATTAGTAAAATTGGAGAGAACAATAGGTTACGGCTAACATCAAGCAGAAGTTAAAGAATTATTTGGTATTAAATAATAGACTAAAATAAATAAATAAATAAATAATAGTGTTGTTTCACACACGACCGATAGAAGCTGCAGTCTAGCCATTTGTAGTGATCAACGCCTATTGAAACACCACAAGTAGCTCCATAATCCTACGGCCGAATCATCTTTATAGTATGACTTCCATAAAGTAGGCCAATTCGCTCTCATTTTCGATAAAGTTCATCTAATCCGGCTGGAATGGCTACATCCCAGTTTCTATGAGGAATTCAAGGCAAGCCATATAAGGATTTTGAGACAAGAATAAAGGACACCGTCGGCCTATATAGTTTCAACGTATAACTACTGCTAACAATACTTATCAATACACAGTATACGCTCACAGAAAGTCATGTTTGTTACTACGGCAGAAATTAAAAAGTTAACTCTGTTCAACAGAAAGAACAGTCTGAATAGAGGCACACAAAATAAATTTTGTCATATTAGCCAGAATGAAGCAAAACTAAACGTTTTCCAATGCAATTACCCACCCACGCCATCCTGTAGGCAACTTAATTCGGGAATAAGATTAAAAGCACAAAAAATGCACGCACATATTATGTCAAATTTTAATAAAATAAACATAACTAGGACATAAATAAGAAAATAGTTTAACCCATTAAGACAGTGCTATCAGCCATGTCAGACTGCCAGTGCTATATATCTGCCCTACTAAACATATGCTTAAGCCAGGCAGTCAACTCTGTTTTCCCCTTCTCTGCATAGAATGCTGATATGCCGTAGTGTGCAGCTAATTGTCTCCCATGCATTTGCATCAACAACAGAGTAATAGCCAATGTTTCCTCGACGACTACACGCAATCGAAGCGGCCCTGTATTGATCGCTAATGTCTGGTTCTGCGCCAGTCGAAGCACAAAATTTACTCCACCATCCTTTAGCCGACTAGTTTTAATAGTAAGTCAATCCAATTCTGCCTTTAGCACAGTCAAAGCAATTCGGATAGAATGACCACTTCCAAGATCCCGTAAGGAAGTCAAGACAAACCAGCGTGACTTATAAAAAATATTGTTGGCTTGCATGCCTTATTTGTTATAAATCTTTCAGTAAATAATTCTCGATAAACGGTAAAGATTCACAGAAAGCCATTTCCATTAACCGCCAAAATTGAATAATTTACTACGTAAAACAGAAAAAACAATTCACAAAACAGCCTCACCAGACATTCAGGGATATTTATCTGCAGTACTACATCGTAACTTAAGTCAGGGAATCAGTTCTGTCTAAATGCACTAATAAAACATAATATATGCTCGTATTTTATCATTGAAAGAAACCGCTCAAAAGATAAATTTCACATTTTCAGAGTACCTCTCGAGAAAACCACGTCCATTCTCAATCAAAAATAATTTGGCATATGTTAGTCTAGTGAATGAAATAAAAGAGAATTGACAGTGTACTCTAATAGATACCCCATTGTTGGCCAGTTAGTAGCATTTCAGCAATTTATTGTTTGGATTCGAAAAAACAACAAAATCATTTTCGAGAGGATGGATAGTGTCAAAAATTTAGACTTAATGAACGTATTATTCGCATAGACAACAATTACATTCCATCAATTAGATGGGATAACCAGTTTACAGAACTATCGTCAGCATACTACGCAGGCACAAAGCACAATTTAACACGACAGAACTTTGAAGGCAACCTCAAAGAAAAAATCCGTTTGATTCATAAACACCAAAAATTGAAATAAAATTATTTTCTGAAACTAAAATGAGGTAATTTGCTCACCGTTAGCACGTCAAAATGGTGGCTAAACTTGTAAACCTGCCCATCCTTGGCGAGGTGTTCAGCAAATGCATTGTTTGTCTCTTGACTCAACTGCATGTCGGCGTACATGCACTGAAATTTGCTTGTAAACTCGTAGCCGCACACCTGCTTCAGCTGGTTGATAACTGACTCCTCAAGTTCGAGCAGATACGAGGCGTTAAATATCAGCCGTTTGCTTAGCATACGCTGGTAAAACTGCATCGTGAAATATTAGTTTATTAAATACAAGAGTGAGTTAAAGCGTGTCAACAAATAAAAAGGCAACGCAAAAAAGGATACCTCCTAAATAATACTAATCACTAAACAAAAAAGATGTGGTTTACTTTAACTATATATATATATATATATATATATATATATATATATATATATATATATATATATATAAACATACGAACACAAATGTATAAAAGGCATGAATGCATAAACAGTTACGCACATTCACGCAATCATGCTAGAATACATACAAAAATAACCACAAACATACTTACACACATGCACACATGCACACATGCACACATGCACACATGCACACATGCACACATGCACACATGCACACATGCACACATGCACACATGCACACATGCACACATGCACACATGCACACATGCATACATGAACACAAGTATACATACATGCACACATGCATAAATGCATACATACATGCACACATGCATAAATGCATACATACATGCACACATGCATAAATGCATACATACATGCATACATACCTACATGCACACACACACATACAGACATGCATACATACTTCCATACATACATAAATACATGCAAGCATACATACATACATACATTCATACATACATACATGGAGCCGGCTTATCCTCCAAAAGGAGTCAGCCGCAGTAAAGTAAGTAAAGTACATACATACCTACATACATACATAAATACATACATACATACATACACAAATACTTCTGGTCGCGTTAAGGTCTACAACGAATTAACGCACAACTTTACTACCAGCAGTGGTTAAATACTGTTTGCGAAGAGCTAATATATATATATATATATATATATATATATATATATATATATATATATATATATATATGCATGTATTAGGTGCTGCAAACCTAGTAACAAATTAGTTCAGTTGTGACCAGAAGGATAAACCAAAGGCAGCATGAACGGAAAGTATAATCTCACGCACATTCGTTTCGTGCTTACTGGCGACTCATCAGTAGGAGCCGGTATTACGCCCTTTAACCACTATATATTTGGTAGAAGAATGTGGAAAAATAGGACGGTACAATCTCCTAGACGAATGTGTAAACCTGTAATAGTGAAGCTAACATAATCTAAAGTCAACGACAATACGACTTCAATACTAACTCACACTATATAATATATATACCGAGTCTGTAAAGGATACTAACACTATGGCCATTGTGTTAGTAACTGATACCTTTTTTGAAATCGATGAGGTACCGGATACTAACACTATGGTTTCCGAGTCGGTACATGATACCAACCTGATGGATATAAATTTATGCTAAAGTTCACCCAAATTGAGAATTACAACAATTTCCGAACACCTGTTACTCCAGTTAAACCATACACTTTGGCCTTCATCGATATCAGTTATCACATTTCGCGGTAAGCATGACATCATTCAATTCAATATATTACAGCTAAATACTGTTTGTTGCGAAGAACTAATATATATGCAAGTATGTATTAGGTTTTGCGAACCTAGTAACAAATTAGTTCAGTTGTGACCAGAAGGATTAACCAAAGGCAGCTATTGTGATAATAACCGATACCAACATTATTGTACCGAAAAGGTACATGGTACTAACACTATGGTTTTCGAGTCGGTACATGATACCAACCTGATGGATATCAATTTATGCTGAAGTTCACCGAAATTGAGAATTACAACAATTTCTGAACACCTGTTACTCCAGTTAAACCATACACTCTGGCCTTCATCGATACCAGTTATCACATTTCGCGGTAAGCATGACATCATTCAATTCAATATATTACAGCTAAATACTGTTTGTTGCGAAGAGCTAATATATATGCAAGTATGTATTAGGTTTTGCGAACCTAGTAACGAATTAGTTCAGTTGTGTCGCCAGTAAGCAGGAAACGAATGTGCATGAGATTATACTTTCTGTTCATGCTGCCTTTGGTTTATCCTTCTGGTCACAACTGAGCTAATTCGTTACTAGGTTCGCAACACCTAATATATACTTGCATATATATATATTAGTTCTTCGCAACAAACAGTATTTAGTAGATCACATAAACACACAACGTACAACAATACGAATACACATAAACATATTATAAATAAAATATGAAAATATACATAGGATACCAAGGTATGTCATTACCATCATCACGAACAACTCTCATTTAGAATGCACAGACAGACGTTGCTCTTTTTTTCAAATCAATTAGTACCATTAAAATATCATTGGTTCAGCAGCTGGTGATAATAATTTTTAAATGGTGGTTACAATTTTGATTTAAAAACCAATCCTATTATATGCATACGTTTGTCGGTATAAACTAAGCATTTTATCATGTAGAAAAGGAAATTCAGCCGCTAGACCAGTTTCCTCTTTATTGCCAGAGCCTCTCACTGGTTCTAGCAACAGATTCCAAAGCAGATATGCCCAAGTTCGAGCCCTATTCACGGAAAACTGTGGACAGTACGTAAAGAGTTTCCTGTATGGACGAAACTGGTCCACTATATGAATTTAATTTTCTGTATTACACAGTAGTCTGTTTATAAAGACAAATGTATTTATATAATGGGACTGGTAGTAACATCAAGATTTAAACTCTGATTTGAATAATTAAAATTATTTTATTATAATCTGTGGGTAAAAAGAGCACTTGGTCGCATGCGTTTATTGGTATACTGGCCAAAGAATACGACAAGATTCTAGCTTACAGGTCTTACATATAAATATAGTTTTTTTCGCTACGCAAGAGTTGGTTTTATTATAGGAAAAAAATCTCTAAGTTTACAGCAATCAAATGTTACAATTGATTAAATTGGACACTTTTGAATGCTTAAGAACACCATATTCCATTAGCAATTATATTTACTCATGTATATCGGGGACACCTTCTACTACCTCAGTTAGGTTATTCCATGACGTGATTTTCAGAATCGAAAGAATCATAAAAAATCATTTTTGATTATCGATCAAACATTTGTTGCCATTTTACTTATTCAAATTTAAGCTATTGCTGTACACATGGCTGATATTGATTTATTCAACTGTGCAATAATTTATTGTGCGGTAAAGTCCATTCATCCAGTTAAGTTCCCTTTTCTGCACTATACAATACTTTGTTTATGTATGTACATAATGGGTCAGGTGTTTATATGAAGTTCGAATCCATGATTAGAAAGTAATTTAATCACCGCCCGCGCAATCCAGTGTTCGTTCATTTATTTATTGTGCGGGTTTGTAATACAAATTCTTGAAAGCAGGTTTGGCTTATTGAGATAAAAACCGGTCCAAATTTATTAATCTCGTCAAATACACAGCAAGACTACCTTCAATCGCTCGTACTGACGCGTTTCCACTTTTCAAACATATCGATAGGGAACGAAAGCAAACTGACTAACGAAAGTCAAATCGAAATAAAAATATAAGCCAAAGCATTCAGATCTACAGCACTCGCCATATTTTATTAGACAGATAGTCCTCTTTTGAAACAACAACATAGCAAGACCGGGTCATTGACATTAAAAACAAATGATGTCAAGGTATTCGCTCTTTTTGGCTTCATTTCTGACCAACTATTATGACAATAAGGAATTACCTTAAGTTCAGACCAGAAATATCCCGGCTTGTTTAACGTTTATAACAAATACTCGTTAATTCATCCATCAATAAATATATTGGTATTAAGAATATTCATTCTATTAATATGTCCATATAAACTTGAAGGAAAAATAAATAGGAAATTTTGCTTGTGATAAATTTTAATTTGAGCTTACCTCGAATTTTCAAGAACAGAATTTTTTCGCATAGCTGAGGGACACAAAATTTGAAGTGAGAAAATTATCTCCCTTTTACAGTAAAATTTTACAAATTTTATTCTTCACGTGATGTTGTCGGATGTACACTCAAGTTAGTAGAACTAAAGATATTAATTATGATCATGGGGAAAACTGAGTTATCTCACTAAATCTGATCTATTTATATTTATTTAACAACTTCCTAATGAGATTTTTAAAGTATAATCCTACTACAAATTTTACTTATGACATACTGATTATTATTTTTATGTGTGATGTGCTTGCCATTGAAAAAGGCCTCCATTTCCGGAGGCCGAAATATTTGTCAAAATCATGAAAACAGTGGAACGCAACCTGAGAATCAGATAAATAATCTATTCCCTGTCGCGCAACATGTTTCTTTTAAAGTTTGAGATGATGTTTATGATAAAAAATTAATGCTTTGTTGACTGTTGGTGTTACCGTGGCGTTTCAAATAACTTCTTACATAAATAATAAAAAATTATCATACTTGATAGTCCTTTGCTATAATGACGTTCATGAAAGGTGAAATTTGACAAAGTGTGCAAATGACGATAATGTTGCTATGTTGTGCAAGTTTGATTCATAGAAAAGTCACTGTAATTCAATTGCAGAAATTCGTTGACTGCGAGTAACACTCGATTCTGGGTCTATTAATGAAATACACGGCGTTAACAATTTTAGGGGGTGAGGTACTATGAGATTGAACGAAGTTAACTTCAAGATACAATAATGAAATTGTAGTGAATTTCGCATTAAACGTTCGCAAATAAATGAAACATGTCCCAATAAGTACGAAACTGGTCTATTCGTGGAATTAGATATTTAAATTAATATAAACAAGGTTACGATTTTGTTATAAGAACCTGACCCATTAGTAACTCACATATATCAGTATAAACTAAAAATTGTATGATGTAGAAAAGCCAATCAACCAGTAGACCTATTTCGTCCTTATTGGGAACTCACCACGTACTAGCTATAATTTGCCGCGGACACATTCGCAGCAGACGTGCTCAGGTTCGAGCCCTGTCTGCGTCAAATTCTTGCCAGTATGTGGCGAGTTCGCAATAAAGACGAAACCGGTCTAATGGATGAATTGCTTTTTTTACACTACACAATTCTTAGTTTAAGCTGATATATGTAAGTAATTAATGAGTCAGATGCTTATATCAAGATCGCAACCCTGATTATATTGATTGTTATCACTGCCCACGCAACCAATGCTTGTTTAATTGTATAGATATTTAAATGTTGTTGTAAATTGCGCAGTGCTGTCCTTCTTGTTTGGATTTTCGTCGCCATTTTTTTGTGCGGGACAATTGATAGCTTTCGTAACTCGGTAAAATCTTAAATCCCTTACATTTGTGATAATTGATATAGATCAAAGCCATAATATATGGATTTACTGGTTAACAGGTGTTCAGAAATAGTTGTAATTCTCAATTTTGGTGAAATTTAGCATACATTGATATCCATCATGTTGGTACCATATACCGACTCGGCATACATTATGTTATAACCATGTAACTTGTCAGTACTATATTGTTGATATCGGGTACTGACACAATAGCCATAGCGTTGGTATCCTTTACAGACTAGGTATATGTATTATATAAAGTGAGATAGCGTTGACGTCGTATTGTCGAAGACCATATGATGTTAGCTTCATTACTTGAGGTTTACATATTCGCATAGGAGATTGTAGTGTCCAATTTTCCAATATTCCTCACCAAAATATAAAGTGGGTAAAGAGCGTAATACCGGCTACTATTGATGAATCACCTCTAAACACGAAATGAATGTGCACGAGATTATACTTTCTGTTCATGCTGTCTTTAGTTTACCTTTCTGGACATAATTGAACTAACTTGTTACTAGTTGTACAAAACCTAATTTATAATTGCTGGATGAATTGCCTTTTCTACATTACAAAATGCTTAATTTATACTAGAAAATGTATGTACATAATGGGAAATATTTTCATATCAAAATCGCAAACTTGATCGGGTTACTTTTATTACCGTCCACGCAACCGATTTTTCATTTAGTTATATAAATGTTAAATTTAGTACCACGTTTCCAGGTAGCGTGTTGTCTGTTCTGTAATGACAGATTGGGTGTCGTTAGTTGGAAATTTAGTTCAAATCTTATGCTATATAGGCTCCAGCAGTAGAAAAGTTTAACAAAAACACTTGTTAATAAATCAATGAAATTTGTTCGCAGTATGCTACATCGTGTCTCAATAGCTAGAGCAATAAACTCCAAATCAGACGTTCCCAGGTTTGAGCCTTATCCGCGGCAAATGCTTGACAGTATGGTTTGAATTCCAAATAATGTTGAAATCGGTCTGCTGAATAAATTACCTTTAATAAATTACACAGTGCATAGTTTATACTGAAAAATATATGCACATAATGGAACAGGTGTTTATTTCAAGATCGCAACGCTGATTTAATTAAATTGTATTTGATAACATAAATAAAATAATTGTTTTCCAGAATGAAGTCCAAACAGTAAAAGAGAAGATAACATAGAGTGAAAAAATGAAGCGTTTTGTCCAATAATACAGTTGTCCAAATGATAAGACCATTATGTGTCTACTAAAGAGGAAACCTAAATTGCTAAAGGCTTCAGAAATATAAATTTAAATAGGATGATATTACTTTGCGGAGTCAGTGGTAACATTTCTTTAAAACAATTTTGTCAGTTTCAATAAAACAACAATTCCATTGTATGTAACAAGTCGTCGAACAACAATACAAAATTACCGCCAGTCTCACTTTCACATTATTACGAATAAATTGATATCTCAGACAAATCTTACGTGCCAAAAAGACTTTCCGCAACGGAAGTTCTAAAGCAGGTAGAAACATTGATAGGATCGTGAAGTCCAATTGTAATTATGCCCTCTAAAATAAGTTTCTTATTTACACGCAATCTCTTACTTTAATTATTAGTTTTAATTCTTATAACATGGGTTCCTTAAAATCGGAAAAGCTTTTTTAAACATTGGAGCTATAGATTTAGCTACCGTATTTTTTGTCTTTTTTTCATTTCAAACTATTACTAACCCTGTAATTCTACTGCGATTACATTTCTAAATGCATTTACAGCCCTCCCAATCAGTTGGATGTTTAGTCTTCTGTTAGTGTTAGGCTAAATCTAATCGCTAAATATGTTCATATTTTCCTGCTGCTATACGTTCTCTTCTTAGTTTTTTTCTTTTTACCATATTTATATGGATTTTATTAGTTCGCTTTTGTTTGGTAGATTACCGTATTTTGCATATGTTTTTTTCCATAGCGTTTATTTAGCTGATGTTTTCCTTACATTTCTATCCGATTGGGAGGTCGATATACTAATATCCTTCGGTTATTCTTACGATGGTACATGCTATATTTGGGGTGTTTACGAATCAAGCTCTATTAAGCTGTCTTACATGATCTCCAATTCCATTTTTATTGGGAAAATATTCATGAATATCTCGTTTAACCTGTTTGGTTCTTCATATTGGTATTTCAATTCGACAACTTTTAGACTTGAATGGCTTGGATTTTAAAATCTTTTTCAATGAAAAAGTGCGATTTAAGAGAAAATTTAAAGGATAATAGCATTACTAATTCCTTATAAACAGACTTTTTAAATTACTAGTGCGCCAGGGAAAGGGTCCCAAACTCTGAGGTTCGAATCTTGTCCACGACAAAATTTTTGGCACTACTATATATATACAGAAAGGAAGGTAGATAATTAGATGGATATAGAGATTGGTAGACGGGTATATATATTATATATATATATATATATATATATATATATATATATTAAGTTCAATATACATAGTTAGAAAAATAAGTAGAATGATAAACTGACAGACATGTATAAAAATATATATGTAGGTAGCTAGATCAATAGACAAATGGATATATAGGTGGATATATATATATATATATATATATATAGAAATATACAAATATTTTAATTACAAATTAATTGAATTTCTCATATTTTATGTAGTTAGAGTTTATAAGATTCTAATCAAATTATACATCCAATGATTACAGTTTACGTGATTAAAGTATCAATGAAAGTTCGAAGATTGGTATTTGCCAGCTGCGCACAGGGTGGTCTTCAATCCATGTTTCCCATTGTGTGAATTTTTGCCTCTCCACAAATTAAATTATTTTCAAGTGGTTCAAAAAGTTTTCCACTGAATGCGCACACACAAGTACTCATATACGTAATTATTTATACATATTTAATGAAAGTTAATTTTCTAATATATATATATATATATATATATACATATATATATATATATATATATATATATATATATATATATATATATATATATATATGCGTGTGTGTGTGTGTAAATTGTTATCTATTGATTTAATGTTAATAGCGGAATGTACATATAACCAATTTGACTCAGCATCTTTCTCTATACATTCCAGTTAATGAATTTGACTGCCTAGCACATGGGAAATTGATTGCAGCGTCTCTGTAACCTAACTATGCATTAGGCTATTTATTAATAATTTAGAAGCCAATCTAGAAGGCAATGTGCTAAAACACTGATAAAAGTAAAGAAACAAAGAAATCGGGTTTTACAACAGAAATCTTTATAAATATTAAACAAAATTATATATACAAAATGATTAAACGAAAATATATATTTTACATCAATGAGTTAGAAATGAAATCTGGTTAGCCATTTACAATTTTAATAAAATAATTAAACGATCCGGTTAATCAAATAATCCAAAATAAAATGCCCAAATTAACTAAGCAAGGTAGAAACCTAAAAATTGGTGGGAAAATGAAATAATTGTCAATAAATTTAAAAGTTAAATCCTGTATATTTGTGAATGACAATGTCAATAAATTCATAGTAAATAAATTGCAATCTTGTAATCTATTCAGGAATTGTGCATTAGGTGTAGTGCAACCAATAACAAATTAATTCCAAAATGATCAGAAGAAATGAACGGAATGTATATTCTCGTGCCCCTCCGTTTTGTTCCTACTGACGATTCTTCAGTAAGAGCCGGTATTGCGCCCTTTACCAACTATATATTTTGATGAAGAATGTGGGGAAATATGACGCTACAATCTCCAATACAATTGTGTAAACTTGCAGTAGTGTAGCAAACTTCATATAAAGTCTTCCACAACGCGACTTCAATATATATATATATATATATATATATATATATATATATATATATATATATATATATATATCAGAATCTGTAAATCATACCAACACTAGGGCTATTTTGTCAGTACTCAATAACAATATCATGGTTCCAAATAGGTACATGGTACCAACACGATAGATTTCAATCTAGGCCAAGGTGCAACAAAATTGAGAATTTCAACTATTTCTGAATGTCTGGTACTCCAGCAAATCCATACAATCTGTCCTTGATCGATATCAGTTATCAAATTTCGCTGTAATAATGACATAATTCCATTTAATATATAAGAGTTATATACTGTTTATGGCGGAGAGCCAATATATTTGCAATTGTGTTGCGCAACTAGTAGTACATTATTTCAAATATGAACAGAAGGATTAACCAAAGGCAGAATGAACAGAAAGTATAAACCCGTGCACATTTGTTGCTTCATTTTTTTCGTGAAATGCAACTGATGAAGACCTACGGTAAGGTAGGTCAAAATATTTTGCTAAAAGAAAATTACTGGAACAATGAAAGCTGCGTTAATCAAAACGCAGATCAGGTAACATAACAAATCTACCGCCAGTCGCAACGCACTGACGCGTTCGACCTTCCATGATCATCATCAGAGTACGACGGCAAACTGACTAGCGACGATCAAACCGCATTGCATATATATGGAAAGCATAATTAGATATGCGGCTCTCACCTCTAGTAGTCTTGTATAAATTGTACGTGACTGGAAATGTCGGCTGCACAATTTCTATGCAGTTACGAAAATTAGCTGATTGTAGCTTTCGCCACCCACATATATATAGACAATACAATTAAACAATAATTGATTGCGCGGGCGGTAGTTACAACCCTTTAAATCAAGCTTTCGAGCTTGAAGTAATCACAAATTTCATTGAAGTTAACCAATCATCTAACAACATAACAAAACTACCGCCAGTCGCAACGCATTGACGCGTTTTGACCTTCCATGATCATCATCAGAGTACAACAGAAAACTGACTAGCGAGGATCAAACCGCATTGCATATATATCGAAAGCAAAATTAAATATGCGACTCTCACCTCTAGTAATCTTGCATACATTGTACGTGACTGGAAATGCCGGCTGCACAATTATATAACTTCTATTTGTGTTGCAGGTAAGTAAAATATAATGATCGTGAATGCAGAGAAATTATGTAACCGAAATTTACAACAAGCTACAACGTATGCAAAACATCTAGATGTGCAAACCGCACATTTAACTTTGCTTTCGAAATACATGCTATATTTGTAAAACTCGAGGTAGCGAAATTGGCATAAACACCCGACCCATTAAGTCCATACATTTGTCAGATTAAACTAAGAATTGTATAGTGTAGAAAATAAAATTTATCCAGTAGACCGGTTTCGTTCTAATTGGGAACTCATCATGTACTGGCCAGAAATTGCCGTAATCAGGCCTCGAACCTGGGCACAAGATTCCAAAAGAGAAGTGCCCAGGTTCAAGCCCTGTTCGAGGCAAATTTTGGCCAGTACATGAGTTCTCAATAAGGACGAAACCGGTCTACTGGATGAATTGCCTTTTTTAAACTATACAATTCTTATTTTATCCTGAAAAATGTATTTAATTTCTAGGGCTGGTTTTTATATCCAGTTCGCCACTTTGATTATAATAAATTTTATCACCGCCTGCGCAACCAATTTGTATTTAATTTTAAAAATGTTCATTGCAATACCACGTTCCCAGCTAGTGTGGTGTCTGTTCAGTAATGTCAGATTGTGGATGTTTAGTTGGAACTTTGGTACGAATTGGATGCCATGTGAGCTCTACCGAAAAGGAGAAACTAACCAAGTTACATTCGTTAGTATATGACGAAAAATTGTGCGTAGTTGCGACAGTGGGGCTCAGTGGTTAGAAAATCAGATTCCGTAGCATACGTGCCCAGGCTCGAGCACTGACCATTGCAAATTCTGGACAGTAAATGATGAGTTCCCAGTAAGGACGATACCGGCCTACTAGATGAATTGCCTTTCTACACTATGCAATTTTTAGTTTGTCCTGACAAATGTATGTACTTAATGTCAATATCAATTTCGCACCCTTGATTATAATAAATGTTATCACAGCCCGCACAAACAATGTTCGTTTAATTATATAAATGTTTTGCTATATTATTCGATGATTGGTTAAATAGAATAGGATTGGTATTTACTTCAAGCTCGCAAACTTGATTTAATGAATGGTTGCCAATCAATGATTGTTTAACTTTATTACCTATATTAATGGCGAAAGATACAAAATTTAGGATTTGCGATTGCATATAAATTATGTTGCCGAAATTTCCAACCAAATACAATTTGTATGAAACTATTATCAATGAGAACTTCATATCTCACTTTACCATACATTTTATATTCATGACTGTTGGATCTTCGTTGGTCAATTTATGGCTGTGCTCTATCGTTGGTCATTGCTGGTCGAAACCCGTCAATACATGTTGCTGAAGGTAGTTTGCGATTAGTGTTTGTATAAATTAGGTAAACTTGATTTTATAAAATACAACATATGCAGAAAATATCTTCGCCATTAACCACATCAAGTTACTTGCAAATAAATTTTCATTTAGCACATATGGCTTAACCATATACTTGAAATAACTCGACTCAGGCGCATTCCAATAAAAGGACTTCATAAAGAGATTCAAAACACATTTGAGTGATAGTTTCTCGTAGAGAAGCAGTCGACATGCACACATCCTAACAAACAATGTCAACTGAATCTTTAAAGCATACAAATTTATGTTTTTATCTCTTTGGCTGTCACTGTGTACGCTGTCTCCTTTGCATATTGGATTATCTCGCCTACGAAACACACGCGTTCAGAACTCACACTTACTCTTGAGTCCAATTGTTTGAAACCCATTAAGTATGTATGAAGTGCTTAATTATTACTTCAGTGCCATGAAGTTTCTCCCTCTACACACGCGTAAGCGCTTACACACACTTAATATAGCAGCACACATTCTCTTAATTGAAGTTTAACGCCTGCAATTGAATTTATGAAGTAACCCCTGTGCATTACATGTCTTTGAAGCATACAAAACGTTTTCATTCATGAGAGGATAACTAATTGACTGATTTTGCTAGTAAACGATTAATTTTGAATTTGACACATTTGAGGACTCATAAGCACAATTAATTTAAATGATACATTAACTAACTGATTTAAACAAAAAACATTTAAATTAATGCACCACGTAATTATGTCTCCTATCTCTCTCTAAATCTCGTTCTCTCTCTACCTTGTTCTATTACAGATTTCGCACTTGTTTCCGGATTAATCGTAAAGAATAGAAAAGACAATGTAAGTTAATTTAGCACACAGAATATACTTTGAAGTACAATGTAAAGCAGATAATTGACAGACAAAACAATCAGCTTGCCTAAGTAGATATTGAATATATTTTATGACAAAAGGGACAGCTGGAAACAGTTAAACAATCATTTATTGCGCGGGTGGTGATAACAATACATTAAATCAATTAAATCACATTGTATATTACTAGTCGCACTATGTACTTAAACAACCGTCAGTGACATATATTGATCAGTTTTGAAATTCTATGATCGCCCATGGAACACAATTGCAAACTCGCAAACGAGAATTAGTCCACTTTACATATATAAGGGAAGCAAAATAACACATGCGGCTCTTACCCTTAATAGTTACCTACATATTGTATCAGATTGGAAATGTCAGCTGCACAATTACTATGCAGTCACGAAAACTAACTTTCTGCAGCCCTCACAACATGTATATAATTCCCGTAACTAAAAAACATTTATTGCACGAGTGGTGATAATATTTAATGTTCTAACTTGTATACGTGTCGCAACAGCATAAAATAAGTTATGCTCGTGACGGCTTAGAGATTATGCAGCCAAGTTACCTGGTAAGTACAGTGTATGCGAGACAACTAGGAGTGACAGCCGCACATTTTTTTCTCCTAATATTAGATATGAATTTTGGTTTTATCCATGCCAGTCTGTTTTCCTTCGGTTACTGATGTTGATTATGGTAAGTTCGTGTGACTGACAGTAGTTTTGTTAGGTCGTGCGACTGGTTAGATACGATAGATAATTTTTTTTCGCATTCTCACCAATTTTCTTTAAATGTAGATATCACAACCCGTGCAAAAAATATTATATAACAATATAATCTATATATGCGTGTCGAAGGCTGCAAAAAAGTTTTGTTCGTGACTGTATAAAATTGTGCAAAGGACATTCGCAGTCAAGTACAGTGTATGCGAGACAATTATATGTGAGAGCCGCATATCAAATTTACTTTCCTAGTATACGCATTGAAATTAAATAATCGTTAGTCAATTTACCATCGTGCTCTGATGATGATCAGAGAAGCTGAAAATGCGTCAATACGTGTGACAGACGGAAGTTTTGCTATTATCGGCGACTGTTTAAATACAGTGAGATTGGTTTCTATCCCAAACGCTCAAATTTGATTTAAATGAAGGATGAAAAGCATGTTTGTTAAAGTGCAGAATTGAAGCGTCGGACATTACTTTCAGATGCTGACTGGGAGCCGCATCATAGCATTATAAATAGCTGTGTGTGCACATTGCATTGTAAGCACAATCACGTATTTATTCATCGTTCAAAGATAAACAATTAGTAATAGCTGTTGCGGTTTTCATCCAACCCATCTTGAAATTCCTTGTTCGCTTATTAAGAAATTCAGATGTAAATTGGTTTTTAAAAATCGGAATGAATCAATAAAGTTTGGGCCACTATCTTTTGGACCGTCATTTTATTTAGGATAAAAAATTCTAATTTAAAACAGATATGTAGCAAAGATATCGAGGCAGGTAGAAATACGTCGAGCAATGGCCTTGCGAAATAAAGCATTGTATTTTTTAAAAAAATGTTTAAAGTCCATATAATGAGTCTTCGTTCTATTGAATAAACCTATTTTTCCTTGAATATGCATCAAAAGAGTAAAAGAATGAATGGAAAACGAACGATATGCGATTATAAAATTAGGTACTAGATTCTGCGTACCAATTATAAAAAATAATTCAAATAGGACTATAAGGTTTCCTGAATAAACAAATTGTGCTATCTCTTCTACGTAGACATTTCGTCCGTTCTGGTTATTCATCAGTAGGAATCCACTAAATATTTGGTCAAGAAACCTCAAACAGTTTGACGATACAATCTACTATAGGCATTTGTATTAAACGAGTAGTAGAATCATTATTCAATTATTTTCTGCAAGGCAAATTTAAGCCAACTCATCGTATGCAATACGTATAAAAGCTGTAAATGGTGTCAACAGAAATATTTTGAAGGGGTCTATTTTAAACAAATTATGAATAACAATCAGTTAGAGCACTTAATAAGAAAGCTTTATAACTTCTGCTCGATCGACTGTACGCTTCCTCTTGTTGTCTATTCAAAGCTGACTCCAGTGAAACGCGATCTAGTGACACATCGCCTATTGGTTAATTGCTTCAAAAACAGTTCGTCAACATAATAGTCAATGTTTATATTTAGTTCACGTATTTAATTTGAGACTCACAATCAACTTGTTAGAAGATACTGGTTATAATAAGAGTACTAGAATAAATTATTTAGTTACAAACTGTAAGCACTGGATTGTTATAAATAAAAATTTGATCCATTTGGCATATAAAATAAATTTAAACACTAGTAGAATTAAGGAAAATCGCTAATGTTAGTCGTGTGAATACTGCCAAAATGTATGTTCACGAATATGTAAGAAATGTTTATTAACATTTCCGTCTAACGTTTAATATGGAATATTATTAAAAGTAGAGGCCTGGTTTAGATATTTAAATTGAATTAGTAAATTAACAGTATTCACATTTTACATCGCTCGTAAAATAAGTAAAACAACAAACAGTATCTGAATGCCTATTAGTCATTCTTCGAATACACACAACTATACTCAGATAAAAAATTATCTAGGAATGGGTTCCGCTCTGAAAACCATTGTGGCTTATATTTGTATGGGCATGCTGGTCAGGACTAACTTCGATTATTAAGTAAAGTGAAATTAAACAATCGTTACGCTGAAGATATACATTTAGACTGTGATAGACGTGAACTTGCCGAATAATTACACAATAGCTTCAATGAATAGCATCCGAATATTAGATTTACAATTAGAATCGAGGAGAATGATTGTTGTGTTCGCCTATATTGGATGGTCCACGTACACGTATGTCGTCTGTGTTTATTATCAGCGTATCGTCCAAGCGAGCCTTAAATATGCTTAATTCTGCAGTAAAATTATTCATTTGAGAAGTCAGTCCCTGAATCAACGTTTCCAACCCATCAGAAGCCACTTTAAATGTACCACACATGCTTTATTTCTACTCAATTATATATAGAATTTTGCTCGCATAACGAGCATCAATTTAATAAAACAAATTTACAAATATTAATTAATTTATATTCACTTCGGTTCGAAGTCTGCTTTTATCATTGGGCTGACTGCTTCATTCTTATACGGGCACTTCTGCGAGGAATTTCTGTTGAAATAATGTCTACCCTAGATAAGACTCCTTGTTCATTATTTGACTTAATGGTGGCTATTGCCACATCTTCCTCCCCTCAGAAATCGGCTTTGGAACTCTGCTTAAACGATCCAATGCAACAGCTCGTGGTACATCGGGCATGCTAACAAATACAGTATTATGCTCTGAGTCCACCCTGTCCCTGCTATACGGCCCATCATTGACAGTCTGCAGTGCCATCGGCTCGACCTTCGCGACTATGACATAGTCGCCGACATTTAGGCGAGTGCGTGTCGGTTGCCTTGCATAGCCTTGTCGCTGTGTGGCGCCAACATATTCAGTTAACTGTTTTAGTCGCTCCTGAATATCCGCTATGGTGCAGCGCTCATGGGTTCCTTGGATTACAGGTTCACCTGACAGTCTTATGTGTCCTCCATAGACCAAGTCGTTGGAGCGAATCCTGTAGCTGTTGAGACCGTAAAGCGCATGTCCCGCTCGACCAAATGTAATTTGTCTCTCCACATTCCCGGGATCTCGTGGCACCAACATCGCAGTACCTCTTTCATCGTCCTATGTGCGCGCTCAGCAGTCGCATTTGTTTGCGGGTGATAAGTGGCTGTGCGGGAATGCTTTATGTCAAGGTCTTTGCACCACTGATTAAATTCCTTCGACTCAAACTGTGCGTCTTGATCGGTAACAATTACTTGTGGTGCACCGAATCGACTGAGCCATCGCTCTTCTAAGCACGTTATAATCTTTTCTGTTGTGATCTTCTTCAGTGGTACAAACTCGACCCATCGGGTAAACTTATCGACCATGGAAAACACATAGGACACGCCGCCGCGAGCTACCGGCAGTGGACCTACCAGGTCGATATGCAGAAACTCGTTCCGTGCAGTGGCATTGAAAGCAATCGGAGTGACTTTTTCTCGTTTTTGTGGTTTACAACGTTGGCATGTAGTGCACTGTTGACAATAGCTACGAATTTCTTTGGACATTCCAGGCCAATACAATCGTGACTGTAATGTCTCAATGAGCCGCCCAGCGCCGGGATGTCCCAACGTATCATGCCAAAAGGTCAATAATTCTGTTCTTATAGATTCTGGCACAAACAATTGCACTGTTTGTCCTTCTTTCCGCACCAACAGGCCATTCTGTAGGCTCAACCTTTTATATGGTGCAGACACCACTCTGACGTTTATTAATTGATAGACTATTTCCTGACACGTGGCATCTCTTCCTTGTTCTTCAGAGACTTTTATAAGTGGCGAAACCCGCACAGCGGAAATTCTGCTGAGCGCATCGGCTGCCGCATTCTCGATTCCTGCTCTATGATGAATTGATATATTGTATTCTTCCAGTTCTTCAGTGGCTCGATGTACTCGTTTCTTCTCAATACATAGTGATCTCCAATGCACTAGCGCTTTGTGGTCGGTAAAGACGTCTACGTGTCCCCCGATGACAAAATATCTAAACTTCCGTAGCGCCCATTGTACGGCAAGTAATTCCTTTTCTGTGACGGTATAGTTCTGTTCCGCCTTAGTGAGTGTGCGACTTATATATTGCGCAGGACGTCCGTCAGCTTGTAACAACGCTCCTATCCCAATATCTGACGCTTCTGTAACAATTGACATATTACCTACCGGGAAAGTCAAAATAGTTGTCCCTATTAATTTCTGCTTGCATAGCACAAACGCTACTTGAGCTTCCTCCGTCCAACTAAACGGTATCTTGGCACTAGTTAACTTAGATAAGGGTTGCTGCGTAACTGCCATCCCTGCGAGGCATGGTCTATAGAACTTCACCATACCAATTAACCGGCGCAATTGTATTCTAATAGTAGGCACCGGATAATCCTTGACAAGCTGTACATTCGAATCTAAAAGCATGCATCCCTCCACTGAGACTAAGTGCCCCAGGAATCGCACTTCTCGACCTATCTGAACCTTTTCTGGATTAAAGTGTAATCGCCATTCTACAGCTTTGGCCAACATCTTCTGCAGCCTAACACGTAATTCGTGTTCAGTAGTGGCCCATATAATAACATCGTCCACGTAAGCTGTTGTAAAAGTTAAGTCAGACACGAACGAGTCCACCATTCTTTGGAACACTTTCGGTGCGTTTTTAGGGCCAAATGGTACCCGTGTGAATTGGAAATGACCTTGGGGTACTTGTACCGCAAACTTCCATCGGTCTGCGGGCCGCAAGCCTATTTGCCAAAATCCCTATTTAAGATCAAGCAAGGAAAACCATTTGCCTCCCGCTAGCTGTAGGAACAGATCACGCAGAGCCGGGATGGGATACGGGTCTAGTCTAGTCACTGATTTCAATTGCCTGGAATCAGCCGCCGGTCGGAGCGAACCATCCTTTTTCCTAACGTAAACCATCGGATCACGATAAACAGATGATGACGGTTCAAGAACGCCTGCTTCTATCATTTCTTGGGTTGCTCGAGTCGCTGCTGCTAATGTCTTTGGAGGAGCACCATATACTTTTTGTTGTTCGTAACCTTCATTTATTTCTAGCCATAGCTTAAACTGGTAGACCGTCGACCCTGAACATTCACTGCAATCAGGCAGTTGGAATATAATGTTATATTGGTTTCGAAGATTCTTCCACCACCCAGGCAAACAACTGATCTCCTCCTGCATCTTAGGGGTACATATAGACTTTATTGAATTTATTCTCTCAGGTCTCGATATGCATACACGCTTATTTTGAAAGTCTATCGTCTTAATCCATTTTCTAATGAAATCAAGTCCCAATAAGGGCGTTTGCATATTCGCAACAACAAAAGACATATGATAGATTTTTTAAATTTATCAACAACTTCGTGTCCCACTCGCCCACAGCCACCATCGATGCCCCCGATGCCTGACATAAACTTGCTCTCGTAGGTTTTACGTTGTTCAATGGCCAAGTCAGTGGTAATACCGACACATCAGCTCCAGTATCCAATTGCATTATTACTGGCTGTCCGTTGAATTACATTTGGCAATGTTTCCCACACTTCCTTTTCTTCAAAGGCCATCTGGTTTGGACCACTTCTCTGTTTGTTCTGCTGGTCTTCATTCGATCGACCCCTCGGAGCCCCCGAAGGATTAATATTTGTGCCCTGCTCTTGCCCACCTTTCTTTGTGAGATTGTGGACCCTGTTTCCCCACTGAACTGGCCGTTCTCGAGGAGCAGTACATTGGTTTTGCTGAGGCTTATACGCCGTATTCGTCAGAGTTGGAGTCCTTATATATTGACTTTGCTACCATGCCACTGGTTGTTACCTTCTGTCGCGGAATTGATTATTATGCTGCGAAGAATGCCAGTACGGTATGTCGCTCCTGCCAGGTGCTGCAACTGGACCCATGCGTGGAGTTGCAGCTGCCACTTTGTTTGTCATCATGGCCGAACTTTGAAGAGCCTGAAGTCTCTCTTCAAGGCCTCCCTGGGCGCTGGATATTGTAACGTATCTGGTAGGATCCAGCAGCATGAACATGATGGCCTCATCCTGTTGAAACCTGGGTAAAGACTCAGTAAGCTTCGAGAACCACCGCTTGATACGTGCCATGGTATCCATGGGTATCTCACCCAGTAATGGTTTCAGGCTGTATAAGTCCGAGAACACCTCCTGAGGCCTGGCCGGGAAATGATCCAACACTAGTCTTTTGTACTCTTCACATGTGAGTTCAACCGGCAATTCCAATTGGACTGCTACTGTCTGGTCCACTAGTTCCTGGACAGCCACACGCACAATAGGTGCTTCTAATGTAAATTCTTGGGCTCGAACTGATGCTTCAAATTTTTTGAACCAAAACTGTGGCCTCTCCACATCTAGTGGTGCTAGCATGGGCTCAGACTCTGATGACGATCTGAAATAACTCGTCGATTCGGCTGAAAACGCCTGCATATTTCCTCTTGATTCCTCTTCGACGCGGTCGCCATTGTTTTGTCCACCTATATTGGATGGTCCACGTACACGTATGTCGTCTGTGTTTATTATCAGGCGAGACTTAAATATGCTTAATTCTGCAGTAAAATTATTCATTTGAGAAGTCAGTCCCTGAATCAACGTTTCCAACCCATCAGAAGCCATTTTAAATGTACCACACATGCTTTATTTTTACTCAATTATATATAGAATTTTGCTCGCACAACGAGCATCGATTTAATAAAACAAATTTACAAATACTAATTAATTTATGTTCACTTCGGCTCGAAGTCTGCTTTTATCATTGGGCTGACTGCTTCATTCTTATACGGCACTTCCGCGAGGAATTTCCGTTGAAATAATGTCTGCCCTAGATAAGACCCCTTTATCATTATTTGACTTAAAGGTGACTATTGCCACAATGATATTCTAGCTTTTCTTGATGTGTTCCTCAAACGTCGATCTGGCGACGCACAGCGCAAATTTGTTATCCATAATAAAAAAATGGAAAGTACAATATTTGCCTTTCAATATTTACTGACAATTGAAATGAAAAAAGGCTTAGTTTATACACTGTGTAATAATACATTTCGCTGGACGGTTTGCAGATCAAGTTGTATGATGTGCGTAAAAACTGTTATGAATATCCATTTTTTAGACGAATATAAATTTAATGGTATAATAAAATCCGGTGTGAATGATAAGAAACCTGTATATATTCACTTAAATTATAAAGGTGAAGAGGCAACGAAGCACATAAGAGACACATTGCGTGTCTGGCTAAGATTTGATAACATCCACAGCCAAACTTTCTCTACCTAGTGTGAAAGATCTTAAGTTATCGAAAATTGAAATTGTTCCTGTAGACACAAATATTTCAGCAGATGCAGTAAGCACGAAATGAAAGTGCATAAGTTTATACTTTCCGTTCATGCTGTCTTGGGTTTATCCTTCTGGTCACACCTGAACTAATTTGTTACTAGGTTCGCAACAACTAATACATGCTTGCATGTAATGTACAGATAGTTGAGTAACACAATTACAAATATATTAGCTCTCCGCCATAAACAGTATTTAACTGTTATATATTGAATTGAATGATGTCATGCTTACCGCGAAATGTGATATCAGTGTATGGATTTACTGGAGAAACAGGTGTTCAGAAATAGTTGTAGTTCTCAAATTCAGAGAATGATAGCATACATTCATATCCATTATGTTGGTACCATGTACCGATTCGTCTATCATGTACCTTTTCGGTACTATAACGTTGGAATCGGTTACTGACACAATAGCCATAGTGTTAGTATCCTTTACAGACTCGCTATGTATATTATATAGAATGAGTTAGCGTTGAAGTCGCATTGTCGAAACTCTTTATGATGTTAGTTTCACTACTGCATGTTTACACATTCGTCTTGGAGATTGTACCGTCCTATTATCCCACATTCCTACCCCAAATATATATTGGTTAAAGGGTGTAATACCGGCTCCAACTGATGAATCGCCAGTAATCCCGAAACGAATGGGCATGAGATTATACTTTCCGTTCATGCTGTCTTTGGTTTATCCTTCTGGTCATAACTGAACTAACTTGTTACAAGGTCCGCAACACCTAATACATACTTGACTATATATTAATTCTTCGCAAAAAAAACAGTATTTAACTGAATTCAAAATGTTCGGATTACATACCAACCTAGCTGTTGCAGAATAAGATTTATGTTGCTTGGACCTCTACATCTAAACATTTTGTCTTGAAAAAAATTCGATACACCAATAAAGCTTTACCAAATGGAAATTATTTCAATAAATCGATGTTTTCCAGAAACGGGAAAGCTAAAACCAGTCCAACAACATAGCAATACTATCGACTGGGAGGAATGCAAACGCATAGCAATATGTAGTCGTAATAGGATGACGAGATTGATTAGGGAATCTATAGAAATTAAATCTAGAGATAATATTATGAATGAAACAGCTGTTGAAAAATCTTTAGGTCCGATTTGGAATACTGCACTAGCTAGTGGAAGAAAAAGGCGATTGCATGAATTGGTAACTGAAGCTAGCTCCAGTAAAAGATTAAGAACATCGGATTAAGATTGACTAATTAGTGGGCTTTTATTCAACAAATGAATAAACAATTATTATTAATATAATCTTCCAAATTTCATCTCTAACTATTCATTTGATTTTAAAACAAATAGATTTCAAACTTAATTTTCTGTTTTACACCCCCACCCTAACCATTGGAAATATTCTAATAATACAATAGTTATAAGTAATAATTTGTCTGACGCGTGCAAAGGGTAAATTAATGTCTATTGACTGCAGTTTCATTTAGATGTACGTACATGTGTATCAAAATAAAATAATTTAACCAAGTTTTTTAGTTATGCATACACATACACATGGACATGCGTGGCGTGCGCCATTAACTGTTATTAACTTCTCTATCTTGAGTACAACCTAGTGGTTTGAATTGTAATTTAACATGTGCATTAGTCGTTCGGACTTCTGGTTTTATCACTCATGGCATGTTTTTATGACGAGTGTTTCTGAATTATGGGTCTCCCCATCTCAGTTACGTCATTTACATTGAGTGTGTTTAAAAAAAAAAACGATTAGTTATTGCATGCAATTGATAAATTATTATTTAGCCACTCTGGTCTAAATTAGTTAGATGAAAACAACAGTTATGAAAATGCACACACACACACAAGTGACACACGTATAACCAATGAAAGGTCAGTCTGGGGTATATAAATATTATGACTAGAGGAAATAACGCGCTTGCTTCATTTGTTTCGTGAAATGCATCTGATGAAGATCTTCGGTAATGAAGATCGAAATATCATAGAAAAAGAAATAGAAAATTACTGGAACAATGAAAGCTGCGTTAGTCAAAACGCAGATCAGGTAATTACAATTATTCCAGTTGCGCATCAAGGAAACTCTTTCAACATAGCAATACAATGGGATTAGTGCTTGTTTCAAGCTCGCACACTTGATTATAATAAACGTTATTACCAGTCGTGCAAGCAATGATTGTTTAAATGTAGTACCTATAAATATATATATATATATATATATATATATATATATATATATATATATGGCGGAAGCTGCAAAAAGTTAATGTTCGTGACTGCTCATAAATTCTGTAGAAGACATGTCAATTCAATGTATGCGACACTGCAAGATGTGACAGCCGCGTATATATATATATATATATATATATATATATATATATATATATGCTTTTCAATTTGATCCACGCTAGACAGTTTGTTGTTGTACTCTGATGATAATCATGGAGGGCCAAAACGCGTCAGTATGTGTGATTGACGGTACCTTTTCTATGTTTTGCAACTTGTTAGATACAAAAACAATTTGTTCGCGCACTGGCTTTCACATAGGGCTTTCCAAGCCTCATGAATAACTGTGCTTTGGTACGTTTCTTCTTTTCTAACCATAAGGACTAATATATATATATATATATATATATATATATATATATATATATATATATATATATATATATATATATCTTTGTGTGTTGTTAACGTGGACTAGTTTTCTATCCACACATTCTTTATTTTTGTTTTATTTTGTTCATACCTCCGGTAAAACCAGTTTACAAGATTCCCAATGTATTTCAATAATTCAAAATGGGTGATAAGTGTTCTCTTTCAGAACTCGTTTGAATGTTTATACAGGATGAGCTCCATACGTTGAATCTCTGCGATTTGTGCTCACGGGGTGTCGCTTTGCACTATCAGTTTCGCAAAGTTCCGTACCACATTTTCAGTGGTTAGTATGAACGATGTTGAACCCTTTGGAAAAAGGGGAACGAATCCGCACCCAGCCGAAAAGAAGATAAAACAGATGCGTACTTGGAAATGGGGATCAATCGGATCTTTGCGAAACTGATATTGTAAAGCGACAATTCGCGAACGCAAATCGCGAATATTCAACAAATGTTCTCTTTATTTGAGTAATAACTATCCTGCAGGCATTGTAGTTAAATGTGAAAATATTTCCATTAACAGGTATTGACGCGTTGCAATTTCTATTTACCCTTAACAGAACATAACATAGATCATAAGTGAAAGCATAATATATATTTTTTTCTAATAAGGAAGAAAAAACACATTTATAACAAAGTGGATAAAGACCATTAATTTCGTGAATACTAAACATCGCTCTACAATCATTCATTTATATACATTCTGGGTTTTAAATTTATTACGCTAGTGGTAACAAATCTGACTCGCTTATACTTCTATTTATTGTTTTGGCTGATTGGTAAGTGTTTAAGCGTTTGTGTTTGTGTGTGTGCCTGTTTGCATGTAAAGGTCATCCTCGCTGTATTGCAAAGTGATGTCTGTATGACCAGATCTGAACAATAAATTTGCAATACAACGAGAATGACCTTTACATGCAAACAGGCACACACACAAACACAAACGCATACACACTTACCAATCAGCAAAACGAGAAATTGATGTAAAACGAGTCAGATTTGTTACCACTAGCATAATTAATTGAAAACCCAGAATGTATATAAATGAATGATTGTAGAGCGATGTTTAGTGTTCACAAAATTTATATAATATCAATTGCCTTAGAATATTACTCAGTATATATCTAACTGGGAAGAAAAAGCACAATAATAACAAAGTTACTAATGGCCATTAATTTCGAGACTACTAACCTCCACGTCACAATCTTTCATTTATATAAATCCTGGATTTTCATTTGATTATGTGGGTGGCAACCAATCTGTCTCGGTTTTACTTATATATATTGTTTTTGCTGATTAGTCAGTGTGTATGCGCATGTGCCTGTGTGGGTGCCGGTTTGCATGCAATTGTCTTTCTCGATGTATTGCAATGTGATGTCTGAGATCTGGTCATTCTTATATTGATGGCTTGAGACTTAACCGACTGTTCGCATTATTGGCTGTTACGTGTAAAAATTTTATTTTTCCGAATGTAGTTTTTAATTTCCACTTGTTCCAAAATTTTATTTTGTTCACTTGCTAACAGCGCACGTACGTATTGCAGTGCTGAATGCTCAAATTGTTTCAAAATTGCTGGCTTTGTAAGTGCGGCTGTTTTTCCCTCTCAATTTGTTGCCAATCCAATCGTTAAATACTGTTTGTTGTGGAAAGATAAGCATGAAACGAATGTGCATGAGATTATATTTTCCGTTCATGCTGTCTTTGGTTTCTTATTCTGGTCACAACTGAACAAATTTTTTACTGGATTCGCAACACCTTATACACATTTAAATCCAATCGAATGCTTGTTGAGTCTGGTCGAGGATGTTTTTGGTCTTGCCTGGATGCTAGTAAATTATTGTTGGCTTTTGTGATTCGTGGCCAGTCGATTATAATATCATGTTGGTGATGCTTGAATATTTAGGCCAAGTGTTCGTTGTTATTTATAAAGGGCTTCATGAATATATAATAGTTTTTTGATTTTGCTTAATGTAGAAGTGAGAAAATAGTCAAATTGACTGGGTGCCTCATTTCCAATATAGGATCGGAAATAGCTCATTTTCCTGACCGTGCCTAGACATTTTTAAACAATTTCTGTGGTAAATTTTGCTGGATTCTGTTGATCAATTGCTTCTTCGTCCGTCCGATATATGTGCTACCGCAAGTAAATCAGAATTTGTTGACTATGAATCATTGGGAGAGCATTGATTATTGGTCTTTGGCATCCAACCTCATGATTGTCTATGTGCTAAATGTGATATTAACTTTAACAGTGGGAAAATTCTTTTAAGTTATTCAATTTAGCCGCTGTGCAATTTTTGAGGCCGGTACGACGCCCTTAGTAGTAATTTTAGGAAAACCTGCTTTTCGGTATCCTCTCTGGTGCGAATCTGACATGGTCTGATTTTAACATCAATGAAACGCTCTGCGTAGCTGTGCATTAGCAAAATTTTTCTCAGTTAGCGAGGTCTTCCTCGATTTTGTGTTCAGAGCAGATCTTCCTGATTCTATTTGCTTGCTTTATTAACTAAGTTTCATTTATGGGATTTTGGCACTCTGCCGTTGCAATGAATGTATTGCCCGGTGAAATTGGATTTTCAATATATGGGCAGTATCAAATCACCATTTTCTGCTCAAGTGAGTTTGATATCAAGGGAGGGAAAATAATTGTCCTTCGGTACCTCGAGAGTGCATTTGAAGTGTGGATCGGCTTCATTGGCTTGCTTGAGGATTTCGGATGGGTCTGCGGCATCTGGCATGAACAATAACATATCATCTATATTTCTTTTGTAGAGTGCGCACTGGTCAATCTTGTTCAAGGTGATGCATGTATACATCTGTCAGGAGGAGTTCAATGCAGCTTCCCATAGCTACACCATTGATCGGACGGTAGTATTTCCCTTCAAATGTAAATTGCACGTTTTTTGTTTAATCTGCTATCTCAAAAGAGTGCCTGATAGTGTTTGCGTTTATGATATTTCGTAATTTTTGAAGTATTTTGCAGAGAAACTCAGCTAGTTTATGTTACGATGTATTGAGCATTGACATAATGGTCCGTATCGGAGGAGCTCCTGGGGCTGTCATGGCTTTGTGTGTTTTTGGTTTGTCGTATAATCTTGCGTTGTTTGTTCCGATGGGTTTTGTCTTTTGGAGTTCTCCTATGAGATTTGATCTAATATCGAATTTAGCCATCGACGATAAGACTTCTTTTTACATCTTTATCAGAATTGAATGTATTCTTGATTCGATATTTGTTGAATCATCTTTCTCTTCGATGTCTGTTTTGAATTTCTAAATTAATTGCCATTGTTCACTTTGTTATTAGTTACTCATAATTATAAATATTCTGTGTAATATTCAAAGGAAATGGGCATAATAAAAATTATTAAAGAGTGAGGTCAGCCTTTTACCTGTATGAAATTAAACAATTATATTGCAGCCAAATTTGTGAGTGCCAAACCTTTGGAAAGCCTTGGAAAACTTAGGAGATTGTACCGTCCTATTATCCCACATTCTGGACCAAAATATATAGTGGTTAAAGGGCGTAATACCGGCTCCTACTGATGAGTTGCAAGTAAGCACGAAACGAATATGCATGAGATTATACTTTCCGTTCATGCTGCCTTTGGTTTATCCTTCTGGTCACAACTGAACTAATTTGTTACTAGGTTCGCAAAACCTAATACATACTTGCCTATATATTAGTTCTTCGCAACAAACAGTATTTAACTGTAATATATTGAATTGAATGATGTTATGCTTACCGCGAAATGTGATAACTGATATCGATCAAGGCCAGAGTGTATGGATTTACTGGAGTAACAGGTGTTCAGAAATTGTTGTAATTCTCAATTTCGGTGAACTATAGCATAAATTGATATCCATCAGGTTGGTACCATGTACCGACTCGGAAACCACAGTGTTAGTACCATGTACCTTTTCGGTACTACAATGTTGGTATCGGTTACTAACACAATAGCCATAGTGTTAGTATCATTTACAGACTCTGTATATATATTATATAGTGTGAGTTAGCGTTGAAGTCGCATTGTCGTTGACTTTAGATTATGTTAGCTTCACTATTGCAGGTTTACACATTCGTCTAGGAGATTGTACCGTCCTATTATTCCACATTCTTGACTAAAATATATAGTGGTTAAAGGGCGTAATACCGGCTCCTACTGATGAGTCGCCAGTAAGCACGAAACGAATGTGCATGAGATTACACTTTCTGTTCATGCTGCCTTTGGTTTATCCTTCTGGTCACAACTGAACTAATTTGTTACTAGGTTTGCAACACCTAATACATACTTTTGGAAAGAAGTTAGTTCTTCAAATCATGTTTGCATTCAGATATTATACGAAAACAATAATTCAAGCAGTACAGGATAAATAACTGGAAACCGACGAATAAACTTATAAGCCGCTTGAAGGAGTTGCCTTGATGCGCACCTGGAATAATTGTAATTACCTGATCTGCGTTTTAACTAACGCAGCTTTCATTGTTCCAGTAATTTTCTTTCATCAATATATTTCGGCCTTGCTTACCGTAGGCCTTCATCAGTTGCATTTCACGAAACAAATGAAGCAAGTGTGTTATTTCCTCTAGTCATAATATTTATATACCTCAGACTGACCTTTCATTAGATATTCGCGTGTCACATATGTGTGTGTGTGTGTACATTTTCATAACCGTTGTTTTCATCTAACTAATTTCGACCAGAGTGGCTGAATAATAATTTATCAATTGCATGCAATAACTATTCGTTTTTTTAAAAACACTCAATGTAAATGACGTAACTGAGATGGGGTAGACCCATAATTCAGAAACATTCATCATAAAAACATGCCATGATTGATTAAACCAGAAGTCCGAAAGACTAATGCACATGTTAAATTACAATTCAAACCACTAGGTACAGTTTTGGTTTCAATGGAGTCTTATCCAACAGATTATTTTCCAAATAATGCATAAAGATATTGGCTATTGGGACCGATTAAGGTTGTTCCATTGGAACGCCTCTAATTTGTTTATAAATATCCTTACGAAATTTAAAATAAGTGGAGGACATACAAATACACATCATCTCCATGACGTGTCCTAACGTCATTTTGCTTCCTTCTAATATTAGTGGGTGATCAACTAGGAAACGTCTAAAACAATCCAGAGCCTCAGGTACCGGTATATTTGTGTACATAGATACTACATCTAAGCTTACTAATCTATCCTTTTCATCTAGTACATATTTATCAATAATTTCAACCAAATGATATGAGTTAAGCAAGGTATGTTCTAAGAAATAGGAATATTTTCTGATTCTATGGCACAAAAACTTTGAAATTTTATATGTTGGGGAGTGTTGTACATTCACTATAAATTCTTAAAGGATTACCCGGCTTATGCACTTTAACTAAACCATAAACTCTGGGTGCAACCGTATCTCTTTGAATGAGAGTGTTACCATGCGTCGAATCCAATTCTTCATTAGCAATCATTTTATTGATTAATAATTTTACTTGCCCTTGTAACTTATCAGTAGGGTCTTTTGTTATTTAGTGTATACTTCAGCATTACTTAACTGTTCTATCATTTTTATTGTTATAATCAAGATTGATTCATCAGAACTGTAGCTCCTCCTTTATCCGCCTTAAGACATATAACATTATTTGATACTAAATCTTTTCTGAGACGTTTTAATTTCATAATTAGGCTTAACTTTATCCTCTTTGTGTGTTAAAACCAATGAGGCAACGTCTAATTCAAATTTCACCTTATCATTATCCGAAAGAAGCTTTGCCGTTTTGACAGCCTCAGTAATTAATTCGTTTCTAACCGATCTTTCATTAGGAATAGCCATGTTTAAACCACGGTTAAGTAGTTCAACTTGATCCTTCTTAAGATTTAATGTTGATAGATTTACTATTCTAATAGTCCCGATTAAATTATCACTTTCTTGGGGTCTATAAATTCCCAAGTCAGCTAATTTTTTTATTCGTGTCTAATTCTTACTTTTTTATTTCTCTATTACGGGCTTTATCACTGAAATCCTCAATGCATTTAAAATCATCTACGTGCAAAAGAGAAGTTAACATCGATCTTAGTTTAGTTTTTTTCTGAATAAGTATAATCTTACGTTTAACTAAATCACGAATCAAAGTTTTTATAATATTTATACAAAGGTCATGCTTAAGAGACATGCCATAAGCATTTAGCTTAAAATTTAGTTTAAAACGAAAACATTTAGGAATAACATCATGTTTTAAACAAATACTTAAAAAGGAAATATTTTACACTTGCCTCACGATTTGTTGTTTCATTAGCGTATATTTATTATACCATTTAACGGCATTTCTGTTATAGTTCCATGTTAAATGTTTCTTGAAGGAGTTGCCTTGATGCGCACCTGGAATAATTGTAATTACCTGATCTGCGTTTTGACTAACGCAGCTTTCATTGTTCCAGTAATTTTCTTTCATCAATATATTTCGGCCTTGCTTACCGTAGGCCTTCATCAGTTGCATTTCACGAAACAAATGAAGCAAGTGTGTTATTTCCTCTAGTCATAATATTTAATACCTCAGACTGACCTTTCATTAGATATTCGCGTGTCACATATGTGTGTGTGTACATTTTCATAACCGTTGTTTTCATCTAACTAATTTCGACCAGAGTGGCTGAATAATAATTTATCAATTGCATGCAATAACTATTCGTTTTTTAAGCCGATTATTTCTTAATGTCATCGAGGAAAACCAATCAAAACTGCAAGTTGCTGATAGAATCGTTCAATCACTGGGTTGCCAAAATGCAAGACTGAACGAAAGCTAATACACTGCTTTTACGACGAAGATATAAACATTGATGAAAGTAAGAGCTGACAAGGTAAATAAGGACCTCACATGGGATCTGGACAATTTTCCTACACAAACGAAATTTCCTAAAAAATCTGATGCATTTATTCACAATTATTCAAAAGTGATCTTGTAAAAACATTAGAAAGAATTACTTTCATTAGGAGTAAAATTCTGTATAATCAAGAGTAACCCAAGTGAACGCGACATTTTGACATCCATGTTGGAACGGAAAATTTCTACAATGACATAACGAAAGACACCAGCAAACAAGAGTTCAATGGACAATGACTGAATGCTGAGATAGTTAGCGCACTAGAAATATACAAAAAGGAATTCAAAGGCAGCCAAATCATTACACAGAAGCACAAAGAAGAACTATGAAAACTACAATCAGAAAAATTTATACATTTGCCACACCCGAATAAGGATCAGGAGTTGTTATACTTAAAGTCGACGCTTACTCAAGGTCCATGAACGAGATTGTTACTGATCAGTCGAAATTCAAACCAGACATCAAACTGAAAGATGATTAAAACAATAATTGATTGCGCGGGTGGTGGTAACAATTTTTTAAATCAAGTTTGCGAGCTTGAAGTAAACACCAATCTTATTGTATTTAACCAGTCGTCGAACAACATAACAAAACTACCGCCAGCTGCAACGCACTGACGCGTTTCGACCTTCCATGATCATCATCAGAGTACGACGGCAAACTGACTATCGAGGATCAAACCGCATTGAATATATATGGAAATCAAATTTAGATATGCGGCTCTCACCTCTAGCAGTCTCGCATACATTGAACTTGACTGGAAATGTCGGCTGCACAATTTCTATGCAGTCACGAACATTAACTGTTTGCAGCTTTCGCCACATATACATATATAGGCAATACAATTTAAACAATAATTGATTGCGCGGGTGGTGGTAATAATTCTTTAAATCAAGTTTGCGACTGCATAGGAATTGTGCAGCCGACATTTCCAGTCAAGTTCAATGTATGCGAGACTGCTAGAGGTGAGAGCCGCATATCTAAATTTGATTTCCATATATATTCAATGCGGTTTGATCCTCGATGGTCAGTTTGCCGTCGTACTCTGATGATGATCATGGAAGGTCGAAACGCGTCAGTGCGTTGCAGCTGGCGGTAGTTTTGTTATGTTGTTCGATGACTGGTTAAATACAATGGGATTGGTGTTTACTTCAAGCTCGCAAACTTGATTTAAAGAATTGTTACCACCACCCGCGCAATCAATTATTGTTTAAATTGTATTGCCTATATATGTATATGTGGCGAAAGCTGCAAACAGTTAATGTTCGTGACTGCATAGGAATTGTGCAGCCGACATTTCCAGTCAAGTTCAATGTATGCGAGACTGCTAGAGGTGAGAGCCGCATATCTAAATTTGATTTCCATATATATTCAATGCGGTTTGATCCTCGATAGTCAGTTTGCCGTCGTACTCTGATGATGATCATGGAAGGTCGAAACGCGTCAGTGCGTTGCAGCTGGCGGTAGTTTTGTTATGTTGTTCGACGACTGGTTAAATACAATGGGATTGGTGTTTACTTCAAGCTCGCAAACTTGATTTAAAGAATTGAAAGATGATTCAACAAATATCGAATCAAGAATAAATAAAATATTGAAAAAGGTGGAAAAACATGTCTTATCCTCGATGGCCGATTCCGATATTCGATCAAAACTCATATAAGACATCCAAGAGGCAAAACCCATCGGAACAAACAACGCAAGATTTTACGGCAAACGAAAAACACATAAAGCCTTGAAAGCCCCAGGAGCTCTTCCGATGTGGCCCATTATGTCAATAATAATTGCACCGCCACATAAACCAAATAAGTTTCTCTGCAAAATAATTCAAACATTACGAAATATCATAAACGCAAATACTATCATGAACTCTTTTGAGCTAGCAGATAAACTGAAGGGGAAAGATATCCTACAGAATAAAATGGTCTCGCTTGACGTCTCATCCTTATTTACGAACATTCCACTGGATAAGACAATGACGATTTTGTATGACCTGATTAAAAATGTGTTTTATGATTTTCCTATATAAAGCAATGATATCAAAGACCTCAATTCTTTATTTACAAAAAACGCGCAATTTATACTTGAAGGAAAATACTACCGTCAGATCAATGGTGTAGCTATGGGAAGCTGCACTGAAATCCTCCTGACAGATTTATACATGCAACATCTTGAACAAAGGAGCCTAAAATGTATGATTGACCAGTGCGCACTCTACAAAAGATATATAGATGATATGTTATTGTTCATCCCAGATGCAGCAGACCCATCCTAAATCCTCAAGCAAGCCAATGAAGCCAATCCAAACCTCAAATTCACTCTCAAGGTAGTGAAGGACAATTATTTTCCCTCCCTTGATATCAAACTCACTTCAGTAGAAAATGGTGATTTGATACTGCCCATACATTTAAAATCCAATTTCACCAGGATATACATTCATTCAAAACAGCAGTGTGCAAAACTTAGTTAATAAAACCAGCAAACAGAATCAGAAAGTTCTGCTGTGAACACAAGATCGAGGAAGAACTAGGCTACCTTCGAAAAAATTTGCTAATAAACAACTATCCGGAGCGGTTCATTGAATTAGATATATATATATATATATATATATATATATATATATATATATATATATATATATATATATATATATATTCTTTATAATATCAATTGCCTACGAATGTTACACAGAACACTTATTAAAAGGAAGAAAAAGCTCATTTTTTAACAAAGAAAATACTTTTATTCAGGGTTCCCAACTTTTCATAAATACCTGACTCATTATGTAAATATATTTGTCAGTATGAAATAGATAGTGTAAATTTTTGAAAACAGAATTCATAAATTAGAGTCATTTCCTCCATATTGAGAACACATTACGTAAAGTCCCGCAATTTTTCACCGACAGGTCTCGAGCGTGGGCACTCTGGCGTTAAAATTTGCTACCTTGAAGTTCGAGCCAACACCCTTTAGAAACAGTTTCTTAAACCGGCGACTTAGAACACACGGTAGGATGACTCATTGGTTAGTGCAACAGATTCGCAGCAGACGTCCTCAGGTACGGGCCCTATCAGTGTCCAATTCTGGACAGTACGTGATTAGTTTCCTATATTGACGAAGCCTGTCTACTGGATGAATTTCCTTTTTCACACTTTTCAATACTTAGTTTTTACTGACAAATGTATTTAAATGTGTTGACTCTCCGCGAGTTGCGTTCGTGGGTTGTTTCCTTGCATTATCGGTTTCTCGGAGAGTCAAGATTTGAAACTCGTGCTGCGCACCCATCCTTCAAATTATATCGCGGTATGTATCAGTGAGCGTATAGGGTTCGTTCTCGTTGTATTGCAGAGTGATGTCTGAGATCTTATTATTCTTATATTGATAGATTGACAGTTAATCAAATGTTCGGTATTTTAGATACTGCTTGTGGCTGAGAATAAATATTTATGGAATTGTGTATTAGATTAAATACTGTTTGTTGCGAAGAACTAATATATATGCAAGTATGTATTAGGTTTTGCGAACCTAGTAACAAATTAGTTCAGTTGTGACCAGAAGGATAAACCAAAGGCAGCATGAACGGAAAGTAAAATCTCATGCACATTCGTTTCGTGCTTACTGGCGACTCATCAGTAGGAGCCGGTATTACGCCCTTTAACCACTATATATTTGGTCGAAGAATGTGGAATAATAGAACGGTACAATCTCCTAGACGAATGTGTAAACCTGTAATAGTGAAGCTAACATAATCTAAAGTCAACGACAAGACGACTTCAATGCTAACTCACACTATATAATATATATACCGAGTCTGTAAAGGATACTAACACTATGGCTATTGTGTTAGTAACTGATACCTTTTTGAAATCGATGAGTACCGGATACTAACACTATGGTTTCCGAGTCGGTACATGATACCAACCTGATGGATACAAATTTATGCTAAAGTTCACCCAAATTGAGAATTACAACAATTTCCGAACAACTGTTACTCCTGTGATAACTGATATCGATGAAGGCCAGAGTGTATGGTTTAAATGGAGTAACAGGTGTTCGGAAATTGTTGTAATTCTCAATTTGGGTGAACTTTAGCATAAATTTGTATCCATCAGGTTGGTATCATGTACCGACTCGGAAACCATAGTGTTAGTATCCGGTACTCATCGATTTCAAAAAAGGTATCAGTTACTAACACAATAGCCATAGTGTTAGTATCCTTTACAGACTCGATATATATATTATATAGTGTGAGTTAGCATTGAAGTCGCATTGTCGTTGACTTTAGATTATGTTAGCTTCACTATTACAGGTTTACACATTCGTCTAGGAGATTGTACCGTTCTATTATTCCACATTCTTCTACCAAATATATAGTGGTTAAAGGGCGTAATACCGGCTCCTACTGATGAGTCGCCAGTAAGCACGAAACGAATGTGCATGAGATTATACTTTCCGTTCATGCTGCCTTTGGTTTATCCTTCTGGTCACAACTGAACTAATTTGTTACTTGGTTCGCAAAACCTAATACATACTTGTGTATTAGATGTTGCGAAACTAAATCTCGTCTCGTTCTTATCGGTAGGAGACGATTCTACACCCTTTACCCAGTATATATTTTTGTAAAGTATGTCGAAAAATAGGACGGTACAATCTCACATACGAATGTGTTAACATGCAGTAGTGAGGCTAACTTCATATAAAGTCTTCGACAATGCGATTTCACAGCATATATATATATATATATATATATATATATATATATATATATATATATATATATATATACCGAGTCTGTAAAAGATACCAACACTATGGCTATTGTGTCAGTACCCGATAACAACAATGTACATGATAGTATGTATTAGGTGTTGCGAACCTAGTAACAAATTAGTTCAGTTGTGAACAAGAGAATAAACCAAAGTCAGCATGAATGGAAAGTATAATACCAAGCACATTCGTTTCGTGCTTACTGGCCGATATTACACCCTTTAACAGCTATATATTTGGGTGAGGAATGTGGGATAATAGGACGGTACAATCTCCTATGTACATGGTAACAATACTGTAGTGGCACAGTCGGTATAAGATACCAACACAATGGATTTAAACGTAAGCAAAATTTCACCACAATTGAGAATTATAACTATTTCTGAACACCTCCTACTAGAGCAAATATACTTACTCTGGCCTTGATCGATATTAGTTAGCATATTTCGCAGTAATCACGACGAGACTTAATTACATATATAACAGTTAGATACTGTATGTTACAGAGAGCTATCCGTTCTTGCTCTCTGCTTTATTTGAAAGTGTTTGTTACGAAGTGCGCAACACCTAATACACAATTGCAAGTATATAAGTTTTCGGACAAAATCAGCATCAAACTGTTATATTTTTCATTAAACGATGACATAATTAACGCTAATTTGAGAGTTAAGATCCATCAAGGCCACAGTGTATGGATTTGTTGGAATAAAATGTGATCAGGAATAGTTTTAATTCTGAATTTTGTTGAACTTTAGCATACGTTGAAATTAATCGTTTTGTTACCACGTACCGTCATTGAAAATATAATGTTGGTACCATGAACTTTTTCGATACCATAATACTGGTATCGTCTACCGACACAGTAAACATAGTATTGGTAGCCTTTACAGACTTGGTATATATATATATATATATATATATATATATATATATATATATATATATATATATATATATATATATATATATATATATATATATATGGAGTACGTTGTTTTGTTCTTATATATATATATATATATATATATATATATATATATATATATATATATATATTCTTATAATTAGGAAAACACAAATAACAAAGTGGATAAAGGCCATTTATTTCGTGAATACTAATCATCTCTTATACAATCATACATATTTATACATTTTGGGTTTTCAATTGATTATGCTAGTGGTAACAAATCTGACTCGTTTTTACTGCTGTTCCTTGTTTTGACTAGTTGGTGAGTGTGTATGCGTTTGTGTTTGTGTGTATGCGTGTTTGCATGTAAAGGTCATTCTCGCAGTATTGCGAAGTGATGTCTGATATCTTGTCATTATTGTTTTGATAGCTTGAGAATTAACCATTTGTGCGCATTGTTCACTGTTACATATACAAGTGCTATTTTTCCCAGTATAGTTGATCGTTTCACCTCGTTGCGCAAAGTTTTCACGTGGTAACAACGCCAGTGTTGATTGCAGTGTTAAACGCTCACATTGTTTGGAGACTTCTGTCATCGTATGCGCCTCTGTTATTTCCACTTCAGTTTGTTGCCAATCCGATTGTACGTTTGTTGATTCTAGTCGAGGGCCTGTTTGTTCTTGGCTGGATACTAGTAGATTGTTGTTGAATTTTGTTATTCTTGGCCAGTCGATAAGGATATCATGTTGATGAAACTTTTGAATATTAAGGTCAGGTGCTTGTTGTTTTATGTAAAGTGCTTCGTAGATAAATAATAATTTTTCTGATTTTGCTTTATGTAGAATTGTGAAATTGGTCGAATTGACAGGGTGCCCCGTTGCCAATATATGATCGGAAATAGCTGATTTTCCTGACGGTGGCAAGCCTTTGTTAATCAATTTCTGTGGCAAATGTTGCTGGATTCTGCTTATCAATTGCTTCTTCGTACGTCCGATATATGTGCTACCGCACATACATGAGAATTTGTAGACTATGAATGATTTGGAGAGAATTGGCAATTGATCTTTGGCATCCAACCTCATGATTCTCTGTGTACTATATGTCATATTAACTTTAACACTGGGAAAGTTGTCCTTAGTTATTCTATTCAGCCGCCGTGCAATTATTGAGGCTGGTACGTCGCCTCTAAATGGTAAGTTTAGGAAAACCTGCTTGCCGGTATCCTCTCTAGTACGAATCTGCCGTGGTCTGATGTTGACATCAATGAAACGCTCTGGGTAGTTGTTCATTAGCAAAATTTTCCTGAGGTAGCCCAGTTCTTCCTCAATCTTGTGTTCAGAGCAGATCTTCCTGATTCTGTTTGCTAGGTTGTTAACTAAGTTTCTTTTGTGGGATTTTGGCACACTACTGTTGTAGTGAATGTATTGTCCGGTGAAAGTGGATTTTCTATGTATGGCCAGTGTCAAATCTCCGTTTGCTTCTCGAGTGATTTTGATGTCAAGGAAGGGAAAACTGTCGTCTTTCTCTACCTCGAGAGTGAATTTGATGTCTGGATCGACTCCATTTGCTTGTTTGAGGATTTCGGAAGGGTCTGCTGCTTCTGAGATGAACAACAAGATATCATCTACATACCTTTTGTAGAGTGCGCACTGGTCAATTATACCTTTTAGGCTCGTTTTTTCCAGGTGATACATGTATACATCTGCCAGGAGGGGTGCGATGCAACTTCCCATAGCTACACCATTGATCTGACGGTAGTATATCCCTTCGAATGTAAATTGCACGTTTTTAGTACATGCTAATATGAGGTCTTTGATGTCATTGGTGTCTATAGGGAAGTCAAAAAACTCATTTTTGATGAGGTCACACAAGATCTCCGTTGTCTTATCCAGTGGTATGTTTGTAAATAAGGATGCGACGTCAAGCGAGACCATTTTATTCTGTAGGATGTTCTTCCCCTTCAATTCATTTGCTAGTTCGAAGGAGTCCTTGATAGTGTTAGCGTTTATGATGCTCCGTATTGGTTCAAGTAGTTTGCAGAGAAACTTGGCTGGTTTATGTTGTGGAGCGTTGATCATTGACATAATGGGCCGCATCGAAGGAGCTCCTGAGGCTGTCATGGCTTTATGAGTTTTTGGTTTGCCGTACAATCTTGCGGTGTTTGTTCCGACTGGTTTTGCTTTTTGGATGTCTTCTGTGAGTTTTGATCTAATCTCGGAGTCAGCCATCGATGTTAGAACATGTTTTTCCATCTTTTTCAAAATTGCATTAATTCTTGATTCGATGTTCGTTGAATCATCTTTCTGTTTGATGTCATGCTTAAATTTAGATTAGTCATTTATTATATCGTTCATGGCCTTCCTGTAAGCGTCGGCTTCAAGTATAACAATTCCTGATCCTTTGTCGGGTGTGGCAAGTCGTATGGATTTGTCTGATTGGAGTTTTCTGAGTTCGTCTATGTGCTGTTTTGTGATGATTTGGCTGCCTTTGAATTCCTTCTTGTGTTGTTCTAGTGCGCTTACTATCTCAGCTTTCAGTCCTTGTCCATTGAATGCATGTGGGGCGGTGTCTTTCGTTAAGTCATTGTAGAAATTTTCCGTTCCAGCCTGAATGTCAATAATGTCACTTAGCTTTTTCTTGACTACGCAGAATTGTGCTCCTAAAGAGAGTAATTATTTCTGGTGTTTTGACAAGATCCTTTTAAATAATTGTGAATTAAAGCGTCTGGGTTCGTAGGAAATTTTGATTGCGTAGGAAATTTGTCCAGGTCTCTCGTGAGGTCCTTGGTTTCTTTGTCCGCTGTTATTTTCATCAGTGTTTCTATCTTCTTTGTGAAAGCGGTGTATTCGCCGTCGTTCAGTCTTGCAATTTGACAACCCAGTGATTGAATGATGCTCTCAGCATCTTGCAGTTTTGATTGGTTGTCCTCGATACCGTTGAGCAATAAGCGACTTATAAGTTTATTCGTCGGTTTTTGGTTATTTCTTCTGCATTGCTTGAGGAATCGTTTTGGCACAACATCTGATTCTAAACACGATTTGAAGAACTTAATTCTTTCTAGAAGTTTGGCACACGTACAGTTGGCTGCAATATAAGTGTTTAGTTCCTTACGGGTAAAAGGCTGACCCCGCTCTTTGATAATCTTTATGATGTCCATTCCTTTTTAATTTTCCACAGTATTCTTATAATTAGGAAAACACAAATAACAAAGTGGATAAAGGCCATTTATTTCGTGAATACTAATCATCTCTTATACAATCATACATATTTATACATTTTGGGTTTTCAATTGATTATGCTAGTGGTAACAAATCTGACTCGTTTTTACTGCTGTTTCTTGTTTTGACTAGTTGGTGAGTGTGTATGCGTTTGTGTTTGTGTGTATGCGTGTTTGCATGTAAAGGTCATTCTCGCAGTATTGCGAAGTGATGTCTGATATCTTGTCATTATTGTTTTGATAGCTTGAGAATTAACCATTTGTGCGCATTGTTCACTGTTACATATACAAGTGCTATTTTTCCCAGTATAGTTGATCGTTTCACCTCGTTGCGCAAAGTTTTCACGTGGTAACAACGCCAGTGTTGATTGCATTGTTAAACGCTCACATTGTTTGGAGACTTCTGTCATCGTATGCGCCTCTGTTATTTCCACTTCAGTTTGTTGCCAATCCGATTGTACGTTTGTTGATTCTAGTCGAGGGCCTGTTTGTTCTTGGCTGGATACTAGTAGATTGTTGTTGAATTTTGTTATTCTTGGCCAGTCGATAAGGATGTCATGTTGATGAAACTTTTGAATATTAAGGTCAGGTGCTTGCTGTTTTATGTAAAGTGCTTCGTAGATAAATAATAATTTTTCTGATTTTGCTTTATGTAGAATTGTGAAATTGGTCGAATTGACAGGGTGCCCCGCTGCCAATATATGATCGGAAATAGCTGATTTTCCTGACGGTGGCAAGCTTTTGTTAATCAATTTCTGTGGCAAATGTTGCTGGATTCTGCTTATCAATATATATATATATATATATATATATATATATATATATATATTCTTATAATTAGGAAATTATAATTATAAGAATACTGTGTTAATTAAAACGGCATGGATATCATATATATATATATATATATATATATGATCTATAGTGAGTTAGCTTTGAAGTCGTAATGTCGAATACTTTCTATGAAGCTAGCTTCACTACTGCTGACTTACACATTCGTATAGGAGAATGTATGGTGCTATATTCTCACATTACTCACCAAAATATATGATGGGTAAAGGGTGTAATACCGGCTCCTAAAGATATGTCACCAGGGAGCACGAAACGATTGTGCACGAGAATATACTTTCCGTTCAAGTGCTCTTAATATTATCTTTATAGTCATTTTAGAAATTACTTGTTATGAGGTTAGTCACTCCTAATACCTAATTGCATATACATTACTTCGTCGCCATATGCAGCATCTATCTGTTGTATATTTTATTGAACAATGTCACGATTATCGTGAAATGTGATACCTGATATCGATCAAGGTCGGAATATATGGATTTACTGAAGTAAAAGTTTTTCAGAAATAGTTGTAATTTTCAATTTTGTTGAACTTCAGGTTAAATTGAAGTGCATTGTTTTGGAAAAATGTTCTAACTCGCAAACTGTAACGGTAGTATCATGTAATTTTCCAGTACCATAATGTTGGTTTAGTGTACTGACACAATAACCATAGTGTTGGTACCCTTTAAAGACTCGGTATATATAATGCATAGTGAGTTACCATGTAAGTCGCATTGTCGAAGAATTGATATGAAGTTAGCTTCACTAATGCTGGTATACACATTCGCAAAGGAAATTGTACCGAATTTTATTCCCAATTCCTCACGAAAATATATAATGGGTAAAGGGCATTATACCGGCTTCTACAGATAAGTCGCCAGATGGCACGAAACTAATATGCACGAGAATATACTTCTCGTTCGAGCGCTCTTTGGTTTATCCTTCCAGTTCATATTTGGAATAACATGTTACTAGGTGCACAACACATGTTACATAATTACATATACATTGTTTCTGCGCCAAAAGTATTATCTATCTGTTGTATATGTGATTTAGTGATGTCATGATTATCGTCAAATTTGATAACAGATATCGATCAAGTTTGGAGTAAAGGTTGATCAGATATTGTTTTAATACTCAATTTTTGTTCACTTTGGTATACGTTGAAATCCATCCTGTTGGTAAAATGTATCGACTCACATACCATTGAGAAAGTACCATGTACATTTTCGGTAGCATAATGTTGGTATCGGATACTCACACAATAGCCATAGAGTTGGTTCCTTTTACTGACTCAACATATATATGATGTATAGTGAGTTAGTTGTGAAATCGCATTATCGAAGACTTTATATGAAATTAGCTTCACTACTGCTGTTTTTCTCATTCATATAGGAGATTTTGCCGTCCTATATTTCAATATTCCTCACCAAAATATATAATGGGTAAATAGCCTAATACCGTCTCCTTGTCATGAGTCGCCTGTAAGCTCGAAACTAATGTGCACGAGGTTATATTTTTCGTTCAAGCTGTCTTTGTTTTAATCTTATGGTCATATTTGAAATAACATGTTTCTAGTTGCACAACACCTAATACATAATTGCATAAAAATTAGCTCTCCGCCAAAAACATTATCTATCATTTGTGTATTTATTAGTTTAATTTCACGATTATCGTGAAATGTGATAACTGATATCGATCACAGTCGGAGTATATGGATTTACTGGAGTAAAGTTTGTTCAGAAATAGTTGTATTACTCAACTTTGGTTAACTTTAGTATACGTAGAAATCCATCCTGTCGGTGACATGCACCAACTCGCAAACCATAAAGATAGTACCATGTACATTTAGTTACCATAAAGCTAGTACGGGGTGCTGTCACAATAGCCATGGAGTGTCGGTACTCTTTACAGATTCGGTATATAAATGACGTATAGTGAGTTAGCTTTGAAATCAAATTGTAGAAGACTTTATATGAAGTTAACTTCACTACTGCTGGTATACTCCTTTACATAGGAGATTGTAACGTCTTATATTGCCACACTCCCCAACATAATATGTAATGGGTAAATAGCTTAATACCGTCTCTTTGTCATGAGTCGCCAGTATGCACGTAACGAATGTACACGCGATTATACATTTCGTTCAAATTGTCTTTGGTTTATCCTTATGGTCATATTTGAAATAATTTGGTTCAAGGTGCGCAATACCTAATACATAATGGCATATTTATTAATTCTCCGCCACAAACAGTACGTAACTGTTGAATTATTATTTGTTTAATTTCACGATAATCGTGAAATCCGATAATAGATATCGATTACGGCCGGAGTATATGGATTTATTAGAGTAACGGTTTTTCAGAAATAGCAGTAAATCTCAATTTTGGTAAACTTTAGCATACATTGAAATCCATCGTGTTGGTACCATGTACCGACTCGGAAACCATAGTGGTAGTAATGTGTACTTTTTAGGTACCATAATGTTGGTATGAGGTACTGACACAATAGATATAGTTTTGGTACACTATACAGACTCGGTATATATATATATATATATATATATATATATATATATATATATAATATAATATTTACAAGCGTTACACAATTTGTTCTATATTGACCAGGTTAGTCTGAAGTATAAATGATATTGCTAGAGAAATATTGCACTGGTTCATTAGTTTGTTTTGTAAAACTTGTGATGATGAGTGAACTGTGGAAGGCGACTGTCAGCAACCGCCAAAATCTCTTCAAGAAACACAGATCAAGTAAAACAAAATCCTTTATGGAAACAGCATTTGATTAGATCTCAACCAATAATTTTATTAAATGGTTGGTCCAATGCAAATTGAAGCACGTCAGGCATCGAGTGTGATAAATTACTTTTCCTGATGACATCTTAAACTCATCAACATCAATGCCCGAAATTTTACTTTCTGCCTCTAATGCGAAACCAAATTTAAGTATACGCTGGGGCATCATTAGCGAAAGTGCAGCTGAGACTGAATATTCAAATTTTAGTTAGCATCACGGCCGCGTGGCAGTAGCTGATAATTTGTTAATTGAGTGCCTAAATTTTTCGCACACCACTTTACTGTTAAAATAAACTGCCAATATGGCGTAGGCTTGATAGAACTTGCTTGAAATGTATCAAAGAAATGAAGAAAATCTCATTTTAATAAACAAAAGTTTCAGTAGTTAGCCACTTAACTAGCTATTTTCTTGGGTACTTAGTTAATTATTCAGCTAGTTAATTGTTCGTTTCGTTAGTCAGTCAGCTAGTTAGTTCGTTCGATGTTCATTGTTGTGCAGTGCGATCATCAAATTTAACATATCCATGATTTCCTTTCGTGGTTTTATTAATTGAAATAGTACTTCTGCAATAATAAAAATTATCCCAATTTCCTGGATCGTACCATGTAAGTCTCCGTGATGGCAGGGTGATGAATGGTCCCATCACTCCGACGGCTTCCACACTATTTTCACAAAAAACCTAAACTGTTTGATTATCAAATATTGCAGACTATTGTTTGGCGTTTCGGTGTTTTAGTTCTGAACTTTAGGTCTAAAGAGATGCCACTTAGGCTCTACATAAATTAAAATATAGCTGAAAATTGAGTGTAGTATGCAGCAGGATTAAGCATTGGATAGAGTATCAGATTCCAAGGCAAAGATGTCCCGGTTTTAGCTACGTCTACAGACAAATTATGGACAGGTTTTGACGATTTATCAATAAGGACAAACCTGAACTACCGGATGAAATGCCTTGGAATCTTATACAATGCTTTGTTTATGCTGATCAATATATATATATATATATATATATATATATATATATATATATATAGGATTGTTGTATATATCAAGCCCAGAACTTTGAATTAAATTTTTTTTATCACCAACAGTACAATCAATAATTGCTTACCTTCAAAGTTAACCAAATAATTACTAAGAGATATTTAAATTAATTCAGGATGTCACAATAAAACAAAACACCAAAATTTGTCACGCCAACCAAGTATCACTTGTTTTAATTGAAGTCGCTGCTTATAGTGCGTCCATGAATATGAGCATTAGGGATCAGCCAAAATTTAAACATAACGCTAAACCGAAAGACTACTCAGAAACTATTTTTGCATGTTATTTTGAATTGCGAGCCTTAATATAAATCATATTACTCTTTCAAAGACATTTTATCCAAAAGAATCTTAAAAATATGAACTGGGGATGTTAAAATGCAGAGCGCAAAGAATGGTATTGTGGTAAAAACATTGTTATCAGTGTATTAAGCAATTACGGTTCCCAGGAGATTTGGTGCGCAGTTTACGCAAGTCTAAACTACGGGAAAATCGAAGAAATCTTAAGAGATTGGCGTATTCCAGAATTGTGCAGTTAAAAGAATATGAAGCAGTGTTAAGGACAAGAATCGTGTTTATATCTTGTGTATGGGATGAACTAAGGCTTTTTGCAAGATTGAGATTTCTGTTTTTGCCAGCTGTTATAACGAAAGACAAAACAATAATATTGAAGAAATTAGGAATGATATGAAACCTGAAGTTTCGTGCTATTTTATGTCGACTGATATTGATAAGCGTGTGCTCTACTTATCACAAATACCAATTAATCGACTAACATCGGAGGCACTACCGATGGGCCGAAATTATTGAATTAATTCTTCAGATAAATGCGATATAGATTTTGAGGCAGCATTCAAATTGCTGTTTGAATAAACAACTGAATTTGAGCCTTCAAGAATTGATTATAATAATTGGATTAAAGCTAATTTAGTTGATCAGGCTTCAAATGCACAGAACTGCATGCATTGAGAAAGCAGAATTGAAAACATAAAAATACAACGCGCTGATAAAGGCAAGAGCATTACTATAATTGAAAAATGCAACAATATACGGGAGATGGAAAACTTGTTAAGTCACAATACAAAATTCACGCGTTCAAATGATATCTTAGACGAAATAGACAAAGTAATAAATGAAATTAAGATATAAACAGATTCCAATTTAATTAGTGAGGGCGTTGCACAGAAGCTCAAACCAGTTGGATTATGTATACCAACAGTATATGGATTAAACGAACATTGGTTGCGCGGGTGGTGATAACAATTATTATAATCAAGGTTGCGGTCTTGATATAAACACCTGACCCATTAATTACTTACTGACATATGTAAGCATACGGATTACCAAAAACGCATAAAAAGGCTTGTCCTATGAGACCTAAACATTACCATTACCGGTGCCAGTTTAGTTTTAATGTAAGCATCTATAAACAGACTGATGGTCTGACCATAAAGAGTCACTTATACGTAGTATTGGTTTCGATCATTTTGGACAATCTTAAGAACACATCTTTAAATAGTGACATGAGTAAAAGTGCACAATACATAGAGTAGGTTTATATTTTCCTTATCCTTAAAACAAGTCGCAATCAATGGTCGATTCTCCGCTCCATGCATTAGCTAAATGGTTAGTACGTATACTGTAACCATTGGGCCAACTACTAGGAAATTATTTGGTTGCCGATTCTTTTGAGTATAATGGCACAGTTTAAGGTATAAATGTTAAAGCAAGATTATGGTGTCTTTCGATGTTACGTCTTTGTTTAAAACTGTTCCAATTGAAGAAACCATTGATGGGATAGTCCAAGCGGTAGACAAAAACATTATCATCCCCGGTGTCAGGCTATACACTACGCAAGTTGAAATTAGTACACACGAAAAATGTACAGTTTCGTTTTAATGGAAGCGTCCATAAACATACTGATGGTGTGGCAATGGAGAGTCCCTAATCTCCAGTGTGGGCTGCAATTATTATGAGCCATCTTGAGAACACATTATTAAAGAGTGACATAAGTAAAAATGCACAATACATACAGTAGGTTGATGATATTTTCCTTATCCTTAAAAAAAGTCGCAATCAAAACCAATGATTCAAATTTTCCATAAAACGCATGTGAATATCAGTTTCACGTCAAAGAATGAGCTAGATGATTTTCTGCTTTTCTTAGATGTACTAATAAAGAAAGATACTAATGGAAAATAAAATATAACAATTTATCATAAACCAACCTGTTCAAAACTCTTTGTTGCGGAGAGCTAATATATATGCAAGTATGTATTAGGTGTTGCGACCTAGTAATATATTAGTTCAGTTGTGACCAGAAGGATATACCAAAGACAGCATGAACGGAAAGTATAATCTCATGCACATTCGTTTCGTGCTTACTGGCGACTTATCAGTAGGAGCCGGTATTACGCCCTTTAACCACTATATATTTGGGTGAGGAATGTTGAATAATAGGACGGTAAAATCTCCTAGACGAATGTGTAAACCTATAGTAGTGAAGCTAACATCTACTACTATAAGTTTACACATTCGTCTAGGAGATTGTACCGTCCTATTATCCCACATTCCTCACTGAAATATATAGTGTTTAAAGGGCGTAATACCGGCTCCTACTGATGAGTCACCAGTTAGCACGAAACGAATGTGCATGAGATTATACTTGCCGTTCATGTTGTCTTTGGTTTAAACCAATCTGGTCTGCACAGTATTTGCATTACAGCAGTTTCGTGCATTTGCAATATAAATTATCAAAAGTTCGCGACTATGCTTCAAGAATTGACAGATTGATTAGTTTAGATACAAAGGTTAACGAATATATTAAAGCGATAAATGATTTAATGTGTAATGGCTATCCAAGAGAATTAATTTAATCAACTATTTAAAGGCCAGTTAAAGGGAACAGACGAATTTGAGGTCAGAAAAGAAAGCAGTATACCTGAGCATCTCATTTAAGGGCGATGCAGTTTCCCGCACAGCAATAGAAAGTTCAAACGGCATTAACACACATTTAATATAGCTTAACTACGAGTGTACTTTAAGGTACAACACTTGCCCTTACCAGCAATCAAAGAGAAAAAGACATTCATGTGGCCCTCAAATATTATCTATCAATATATATGCGCTAGTGTTTGATCAACTTACGTAAGCCGATCGACCAGACCGATTACTCGAAGGGAAGAATATTGAAACTTAAACGTGTTTTAAATCTAATTGTGAATACACTTCTGCATTTGGCAACATATCACTGAAACTTATATTCTATAGACGTAGTATTTATGATAAATATAAAATGCAATAAAAGAAATGAGTCAGACATATACGAAGCTTCATGGATAACAAAATCTACAACCAGATTTATGCAAGCAGAAAAAGCATGTTCGAAAATTTGAACGTGAACTGGAGGTGATGCACAAAATTGATTGGTTGTTCCCTTACTCCACACGTTCTTAACTTTAAAATTTTCTATTTTGCTTGACCTTTCAATATATATATATATATAAACGTTCGATTGCAGATAATGGAGAATAATTTGAGAAAGAAGCGATTCTTGTATCTTAAATCATTCCGTTTTCCTTTTGCACATTCAAAAGGTATTATTCGACAGGCAGCTAAGCGCCACAGCCTAGTCACAGTTCAAGTGAAAATAATTACAAATAAAAAATTTTCACTAAAACAAAACATGCAAATAAACACAATAGGGAAGTGTATGCTACATATGTGAAATGAAACTCCTTACCCGTCTTACGAGATAATGACCTCTTATGATAGTAGATGATTTTTTTAATAGATATAAGGTTTTGCTATCTCAAAAGTTTGGGGTAAAAATTTTTTAAATCAAGTTTGCGAGCTTGAAGCAAACACCAATCCCATTGTATTTAACCAGTCGTCGAACCACCCGTGAAATCAGTTAATGTTTAATTTTATTGCCTGTATATATGTGTGGCGAAATCTGCTTAGAAATTGTGCAGCCACCAGTTCCAGTCCAGTACAATGTATGCGAGACTACTAGAGGTGAGAGCCGCATATCCAAATTTATTCATTGAAGTTTGAACCTCGCTAGTCAATTTTCCGTCGTACTCTAAGAATGATCACGGAAGGTCGAAACGCGTCTGTGCGTGCGACTCGCGGTAGTTTTGCTATGTTGTTTGTGTTTGTTTGATACAATAGTATACGGTTAGACGCAAAACCAAGTAGAATATTCCATGTTATATAATTTAATTAAACAAATGATGCTACTTTTAGTAGAATATTACATTAGAAGATTTTATTAAATATCACTAAAAGTCAAGAAAAATTAGACAATGTGCTTCAAACACATAAAAAGAACAGATTATACAAGCTAATGAACGAAAACCGTGCTTTGTATATTTAAAAAAATATATTTCTCATGTTTGATATAAGTTAGGCGGTTGTGTATTGGCAATATGATTGCACAATCAAATTGCAATCAGCAATCAACAAAAAAGTATCAATGTTCGAGATCTCCAGATTTCGCAAGTTTGCTTTTACAGCCAAATGTTACAAAATTTTCAAATTCTCCTAAGTGGTAATGATCGTTAGATTCTGGAATGTGTTTGTAGGCCATATTCCGCGTATCCAAAAGACTGAATCACATTCACTCCAGCGTCTAAGATGACAATTTTAAACAGCAAGCTTAGTATGGTTGTATAATAAGGTAATCATTGATTGCAAAGGTGGTGCTAAAGAAATAGTAAATCATGTTTGCGTCGTGCACTGATGATATGCATGATAGGTTGAAACGCGTCGGTACGTTTGACTGGTAGTAGCTTTTTATGCTGTGAAACTGGTTACATAAAATTGGATTTGTATTTGTCTTTTCGCATAGTTGTTTTGCTCATAAAAATATTGCATATATGCAAAAACACAAAAAATTATTTTGTTAAAAAGTCTGGCATCATGAAAAGTTGGGAGACCTTTATTTAGTGAAAAATTAAAATCAAGTTTGCGTGATCACACATACACGTTAATAAATTAAAATTTTTGTCCTATTTCTAGATAGTAATAAATATTCAATGCTCATAACACTTCGATTTAAACAAATCGTCATTCCAAAGAAAGCGATGGCTTCCTTGAGATTTTGGAAAATTGTAACTATTAAGATACAGCCTGTGATACATGAACCGGCAACGCACCATGCAATAGTAAAATAGTTATTCACTAAACCAATGAAACAATAACTGTGTCCACTGTAATTAATTTGTAATTTGAGCGGGGTAAGGAGACAAGCAAATCAAATTTTCCTCTCTACTGTATCATTCTTTGGATTTGTATTAAGCATTTTAAAACTATTCACTGTGTATTTGATATCTTTCCGATTTTCGAAATATTTGAAAGTGAACGCTACTGTTTTATACTTATAGGCTGTTGAGCTCGGTCTTCCTATGAATCACGGAGGCCAACAACAGAAGATTATGAAAGTCCAATTAAGAAATGAAAATGATATGAATCATGCGATTGATAGTTATTTCAGACCCGCAAGCTTTATTAACATGTGATGTAATTAATTTTTTCTATAACCTCGGAATTATAATTTTAAATTTTATATATATATATATATATATATATATATATTCATGTTGAGGATAAACTAAGAAAAATACGTGCCTAATAACACGTCAGTGAAATAGGACCAAAATTCTAGGCTAAATTGGGAAAAACAAGTGATGTAATTTCATTTACAAATGCGTGTATTTCTTAATGACGACTCAAAAGTACGAGCCGGCTCCACGCCAAAATTCAATTCAATATATGGTCAAGAAATTTGTAATCGATAGACGATTTAAACAGCTATTATGCTCCTTATTCAAACTGTAGCTTGTAAATATTTTTACACGTTATAAGCTCATTATAATAGATAAATGAGATTGTAACTAAAAGATAAGTATTCAGTTAACGTGGCGTCGTCAGATATATATCGTTAGAAAATCATTTTGATAACTTCGACACTGTTTAAATTCAGTATATAATTGTATCTTTCCGAACTCTGATGAACACTTCAAAGGTCTAATTTGTACAAAATTTGTTTTTAATTAACGACAAAAATAGTAATTAACGCGCACAAATTATTAGAAAAATTTATGAGTCAGAGAGCGTCTAGTTAGCATATTTATCTAGATAACACACGGAAGTGAGGAAAACAAAACCTTTATCCAACACCATTATGGCCAAACCAGCATTAAGGCAACACAAAATCGGTAATATAGCATTACTTCTAAGAGTAAGTCAATACATAAAGAGTTTTACTAGTTTTCACTATTCATTTGAGTAAATATACCGGACTGTATAGAAATCAATAAGAACAATGACTGCGCTACAAAGATTTGTATCTAATTAACATGGCTAATCAAAGGGAAAGGCAAAAAAGTATATACTATCGACAAGATTGTAACAGCTAAACGGTCGTATCCATAGCAATATTGTTCAGCTGAGATCGTGAACCGTATGCGGCTCCTGACGTTTGTCCACTTGCTGGAGCATCAAGCGCGTAATGACTTATTGCAGGACGCATTGCATTCCTTGTACCAGCAACGGCGTATTCCGGCGAAAAATTATTACGATTAGCAGGAACTCCGTTAAATCTCTCACTGAAGGCTAGAGCAATATTATTATTAGCTACAATGCTCGGAGGACCTGCTATGCATGAACCAGAACTTGCTGCCAGACCACCTGATGCATCTTTGGCTGGAAGGCGACGTTGAGCTGCCTCTAGTTGCTCACGAAGTTTAGCGGAAACTGTTGCAGCTGATGTACCGATCGAAGCCCCTTGAGGTCGACCAGCCGCGGCCAGATTTGTGCTCGTGCCTAAGCATGTGATTAATAAAATACATCCAAGGAATATATATTAATTATTTTAAAATATAATTTATTAGTAACTTAACTTTCAACTAAGGCTATATTTTGTATTCAGAGAAAATAAAACGACATACGTTTAGCTTCACTTTTACATTATACATTAAATTTTTTTTCAAATGTATACTTATAAAGTATCCAAAACAGAAGCAAAACTATATACAATAAACAGGAACACATACACACATAATCAACGAAGATAAATTCAGTTCATGCAAAAATTTATTTCGTATAGCCAGTTACAAAGAGAGAATAATATCATAGCCATCAGAAGGTAAGGAATTTTCTGACAAAGTCTCTCTTTGAAGCTCACTAAAAAAGAGAAATATGTGTACGAGGAAAGTTGAAATTTGCGTGCAGCGTGCGACTGGGTAGCTCAGTGGTTTGAGCTACATATTCCGAAGCAAATGTGCCACGGTTCGAGCCGTCAGCGGAAAATTCTGGATTGTACTTGAAGAGTTCAAAATAAAAACGGAAGCAGCCCAATGAATGAATTGGTTTTTCTACATTATGCAATGCTTAGTTTATATTGACAAATGCATGTTTATAATGGGACTGATGTTTACATCAAGATTGCAACCTTGATTAAATTAATTATTATCAATACCCGCGCAAACAATGTATATTTAATTATAAAAAAATGTTTAAATCAATGCCACTTCCCCATGTATCGTTGTACCTGTTCTATAATGGCAGATGTGGGATAGTTAGCTGTAAATTTTAGTCTGAATGAATGCCATATAAGCTACAAATAACGGAAAGGTTAACCAAAAAACTCTAGTTAGAACACAATTGCAAATTGTGTGTAGCGTACGGCAAGGGGCTCAGTGGTTAGAGGAACGAATTCCAAAGCAGACTTGTTCAGGTTTGAGCCCTGTTCGAGGCAAATTCTAGAAATTACGTGATGATTTCTCAATAAGGTCGAAACCGGTCTACTGGGTGAATTGCCTTAGCTACATTGTGCAATTCTTAGTTGATACTGACAAATATATGTACATAATGGATCAGGTGTTTATTTCAAGATCGCAACATTGATAAATGTAATTTTTGTCTCTCGCACGATATGTTCTAAAATCATCTACGTCACCAAGACAGAAATAATCAGCCCATCAAATGGACCATTTCTGCCGATAGATTCATACAGTTTCGCTTATTAAAGTTTTCTATAATTAGTAAGAGTAGATCATTGAGTAATCATGTGATGGATGTCACAAATAATAATTTTTGACCACAAGATTGATAGTGGAACATTTCTGCAGTTCCAGTCATTTAAAAGCCTATTCTCCGTATTCTCGAAATAAAAATGTTTGAGTGGCCTTCTCAGACAGTTTCAAAGCATAGAGATTCGTTTACATAAACATGGTTCGAAAGTACTGGGGAATAAAGAGCGGTCGGTGAGAACTGAGTCGATTTTCGAATGCTAATCCTGATAATTGCCTCTCGACGAAACGTGATTTTTTAAACTAAAACGAGCGAATATAACGAATAATACTATGTAGAGACGCCTTCAGCTATACTGGATCTTCTTCTGTGTGAGTTACATAAAGGAAGTCCAAAGTTAGTTCACCTAACACGAAGATCTCGGAATAGGTACCAAGTAAAATAGATGAGAGACCCAAGAGCGTTTTGAAAAATTGGCTAAATACCGCGGTGGTAAAGATTAAACGTCGATAATTCTCTACAAAAGCTGATTTATGCGATGTCATTAGGGATTCGCGGTGCACAAATCCACAAAGGACAGGAAGCAGAGCGTCTTTCAGTATGATTAAAAATTATCACAAGAAGAAATTTAGCTTCAAACCATAGAAGATTTACACGTGGTGAGCACCAAGCTTAGGCTTGTCACTTCTTTCACTATCCCTTTTAATACCCAAGCTATTTTAAAGCGCAGCATCTGCTGCAAAAACAAAGAGATAGCATTCTGGTTCGTAATCTTCACAAAGAGTTCACCGACAGCCACGCGGCGGATGAAGACTAGCACTGAATTGATGTTGCTAGTGAGTTTCAAACAGTGTCAAAGCGTATAAACGTATTTTTATTGTACGCCCAAATCCAACATATTAGTAATGGTCGATCTATCAAGAGAGTACGAGCGCCAACAGTTAACGAAGCATTAATTGTCAATCATGTCCTAAAACTTTCTAACCCACAACGTATTGTGAACGTCATGGTTAGCGATTAAGTAATCCCTCTAATTTGTTACTAGATGGACATAAAAAATCCTACTTTTCACAGTGGCGGAGACTATCGCACTTATGATGGACCTTTAAGCCAACGGAGTGAATAACCTTCCTTCTGAATTTTAAAAATTCTAAGCTAATTAAAGCAATCTGGATGTAGGAATTTTCTATATATGAATGAAAGAGTGCCATTGTAATGTCCATCCACAAAAATCCCATTAGCACTTATGCTAACTAACATGAAATCGGTTTTCTCTGTGATGCCTGAAATATGGCCGCTGCTATTATCACCAAAATGGCTCGCAGGGTAAGAGAAGCAAACTGGGTCATCTGAAGCTAGATCTTTACCGGAAATGGGATGTATGAACCCAAATTCATGCTCTAAGCCTCACTCTCGAAATGCGCAACCATTTTCAGCGGATGTTATTGACAATTTTTTAGACTAACTAACTGTTTTTAATTCTCTCGCACATAGAATTTTACGGCGAGCTATGATAAATTATGGAATCTAGGCCGAAATTGTTAGACTTCGTAAAACATGTTATAGTGAAACTTCAGCATGTCATCGTACTAGCAAAAGCTACATTGTTTGACAAGTGTCTCATTGTTCCCATCCTGTTTTATTATATTTTCGATGCAGTATGTACTGAGGTCACTACAACAATTTTTGGAGTGAAAACCACCGATGGCAGCCGACATCTTGACCTCTAATACGCTGAAGATTTTGGCCTGATGCACATTAGTCGTGCTCAAGAGTCTATCCGTCAGGGTTTGACGTACTGTCTGGACACAAGAGTTTCATATACATAGGAAGTCTGGTGACGCAAAACCTAAATACGAAGGCGATATCGGTAGCACAACGTGTTTACGATTTTCAATGTTATTCTTCATAACATCATCACAAAAGACAATGAACTGCGCCAATGAAAAAAAACTTAGAAGTAGATGTCTATAATAAGTCCGTAGAAGGATCACACAATGGCAGGGATCGATACCACATTATAGAAGATTTATAACCATTACCTTTGATGAGCAAGATAACCCATTTTTGATAAACGAACTGGTCTCATGCTAGACTATTATTGTTGAAACCTCGCAATTTTTTATCCTTTTTAATAATGCAAATTTGCAGCTAGCTATTGGGCAATCGGATTTAAGCAACGCGTGAAACGTAACCAGGACACTGGAAATAATGGAACTATGTTCAATTTCTTTAAAAGCAGCTTTTTCCATCGTATCCAAAAAATATGATAGCCTATATGACCTAATCTTATCAGACAACAAGTATCGATGGAACCTTTACCTACAGAATTCTGTTACACCTTTTACTGAAGCAAACATTGTATCGAAAACATTTATAAAATCTCAATAATACAGGACTTAATTGAAGAGCCTCTAACGTGTGTATGAATTTAAAACAAAGAGCGTCACCAAAAATAACTAAAATAAGTAATAAGATTCAGTAGTAACTCAAAAGTTCTATACACAATAGGACACATAATGAAAATCAAGGAAAACTCCAACAACATTTTAATAAAACGCTTAAATGATTATAACATAAACTAGCGCAAATGTTGATTACAGAACAATAGTGAAAATATTGACCGATATCAAAAATAGTATTCGAATGAATTTAAGACTAAAAGCAGTTAAAAATCAGGGTAATTCATGAATATCAACGGAGTAGATAATTTCGTAAAAACATACTCGAGACCAGATGGATTCTGTTATAGTTTAATACTAAACACTTGACCTTATGTTAACACTCTAGCCAATATTATATCGAGGGATATATTTTAAAAAGCCTGCAGAAATTAAAGAATAATGCTATTAAATAAAAGGTAAGAAAACGTGAAGTTAACCAAATAGGATATACATCACTTTGTTGAAGACTTACTAGTTTGCCAAAGCTGAATCCTTAAAGTACATTTCAATTTATTTACGAATTTAAGTGAATGTGGCATGCAAAATTTCAACAGTCTACCATTAACAGTGGATTTAATGAAAACATAATGCAAAGAATAGCACTTTAATAAGCTATTTCAATATACAATTTCCCATTGGCCTGGAATCTCAATCTCGAATGAGAGAACATTACAACTTAAGCGCCTGTTTTAAATCAAATGGTGAATGCACGTCTGCTATTGCGCAACACATCATCGAAACATCGCACGCATGTTCTCCAGACGTAGCATTCAAAGTAATAACTAAATGCAAAAATAAAAGGGAGCTAGCCACATGCGAAGCCTTATGGATAAACATATTGCAGCCGGATTTATGTAAGCAGAAGAAGCACGTACAAGCATTGAGCTTGAACTGGATGTTACGCACGCAATTTGATTGGTTTCAGTTTTTCACACTCTCTCTATGTTCACATATTTCTATCTTGTTTTGCTTTCCAATTTATATATAAAGATATGTTCATTAGTAGATATTTGAGAAGACAATGCGAAAAAAATGTTTCTTATATCTGACAAAATTTCTTTTTGTTTTTGCACACAGGAAGGGTACGATGAATTAAAATAAGTTGAAACTGAGCAATACCTTGTGAGGTTAATTCACGAAGAAATCGCGTTATTTCTCCTAACAACATAACCTGGAGTTTTCAGGAAAAGTGTTCTAATGGCAAAGTTGAATATTAAATAATGTCAAGCAGAATGACGTATTAAATCAATTTCAGCTTGAATTTGAGCTCAATTCTCCATTTAGAAATGCATTAGGACAATGAAGACATAAAATAACATATTGCCATCATGGTGTTCCTCGAAACAGAACAATTTGCCATTTTTAAGACTTATGAGAGAAAGAATATAAATATCTTTTACGATGATTAAGAAGCAACATGCAGTAGGAATAGAAAAATCGGGCGAATTTTGAACATATAAACAAAGTAATTTACACGTTATACGATTAGAGGACAGAATAGCATTTAAAAATGCTAAACGAATTTTCATTGGCTTGTGTCCGATTAGCAGTATCTTTTACCACAATCAAATTGCTCCAAAAGTTGGGTTGCCTATCGGAATAAGATTCATCGAAATATACGTAACAAAAAGAATGGCTAAATGCATTTAAATGTACCAAACAAGAGTACTTAAATATTGGATATTTTTGCGCAGTGCTGTCCTTCTTGTTGTGGATTTGACCGCATTTTTCTTGTGCGGGATAATTGATGGCACTCTTAGGTCGGTAAAATCTTGAATGTTGTACATTTTCAGGTGCTCTAATTATTGGCCTTGATTGATGGGTTCTCAATTTTTCCTTCTTTGTAAGCCTTCCATCAACTGATTGTCTGAAAATGACGTTGAAACAAGATTTTCCACTCTTCTTTTTCCAAATTTTCGAGACCGAATTTCCAGTCCCATTTTCAGGGTTGACACAATACGCACAGGAATAAAACACAACTTGTGGCAAATGTGGTATCCTCATTCAAGACATACTTTTATTTATTTGAATTAGAAAAGTATTTTCTTATTGTCTTCCTAATATCCGGTCTTCATACCTAGTCTCTAATACTCAAATGTATACAAAAACTTATCCCTGTCCCCCCTCCGCACACAACCACCTAAAAACACATTTATCGAATTACTATAAGCAAACATTATGGATTGACATGCACGCCTATTCATGATGTCTATATTTTATTAATTGCTGTTCTGGACGCATAGAAAGATCAACAAAACTTTGGTTTCAATATTGCTGTAATTCTCAAATACCCCCAATTACCTAATCCCATCCTGTTTGCAATAGGTTATAGACAGAAAGAGAGAGGTTAATAAAATTGGTTAAAGAATATAAACTATTATTCTATCGTTTGGACAAGACCGAATACGGAGCCTACACTAACGAAACGTCTCTCAACCAAATACACATTAAAAGTTAAATAATGTTTGTTGCGAAGAGCTAATATATATGCAAGTATGTATTAGGTGTTGCGAACCTAGTACAAATTAGTTCAGTTGTGACCAGAAGGATAAACCAAAGACAGCATGAACGAAGGTATAATCTCATGCACATTCGTTTCGTGCTTACTGGCGACTCATCAGTAGGAGCCGGTATTACGCCATTTAACTACTTCATATTTAGGTGAGGAATGTAGGAGATTGTATCGTCCTATTATCCTACATTCCTCACCCAAATATATAGTGGTTAAAGGGCGTGATACCGGCTCCTACCGATGAGTCGCCAGTAAGCACAAAGCGAATGTGCATGAGATTATACTTTCCTTTCTTGCTCACTTTGGTTTATACTTCTGGTCACAACTGAACTAATTTGTTACGAGGTTTGCAACACCTAATACATACTTGCATATATATATTAGTTCTCCGCAACAAGCAGTATTTAACTTAATATAATTGCAGCCATCTCAAATTCTCGGTATACATAATCTCATCTAGTGTGCATAATTTCCCTGATCTGCGTTTTGACTAACGCAGCTTTAATTAGTCCAGTAGTTTTCTTTCTTTAAAATATATTTCGGCTAGTTTTATCGGTAGCCTTCTTCATTTGGTCCATCCTCACAAGTTTAACTAATGTAACTAGTGAAGCAAGTGCGTTATTTCCTCTACCATATTATTTATACTTCAGACTGACATTTCACTAGATATTCGCGTGTCACATGTGTGTGTGCATTTCCGTAACTGTTATTTTCATCTACGTGAGACTAGAGTGGCTGAATAATAATATACCATTTGCATGAGTTAGATATTCGTTTTATACACTCAATTGGGAGGGGGGAGACCAATAATTCAGAAACACTCGTCATAAAAACATTCCATGTGTGATAAAACTAGATGTCCTAATGACCAATGCACATGTTAAATTTATATTCAAACCACTCAGGTTGTACTCAAGATAAATTAGCTAATATCAGTTATTTTCATACTATTAAATAGGTGCACGCCACACATGTGCACGTGTATGTGTATACATAACTAAAAAATGCAGTTAAATATGATTGATAAAAATTTATGTACATATAAATGAAACTGCAGTCAATAGATATTAATTTACCCTTTGCACGCGTCAGACTAATTTTTACTTCCAAATAGTTGAAATAATGTATTATTAGAATGATCTCAATAGGTAGGGTGGGGGTGCAAGACATAAAATAACGCGCTTGCTTCATAAGTTTCATTTGATAAACTTGTGAGGATGGACAAACTGAATAAGGCTACCGAAAGACGAAGCCGAAATATTATTTAAAGAACGAAAACTACTGGAACAATAGAAACTGCGTTAGTCAAAGCGCAGATTAGGTAATTTCAATTAATCCAGGTTCGCAAAAACAATTTTCATTCAAGAAACATTTGGCATAGTCACATGGTCATAACTGAACTAATTTGTTCCTAGGTTCCCAACACCTAATACATACTTGCATATATATTAGTTGTCCGCAACAAAAAGAATTAATATGCTATATATTGAATTGAATGATGTCATGCTTACCGCGAAATGTGATAATTGATATCGATCAAGGCCAGGGTGTATGGATTTACTGGTGTAACAGGTGTTCAGAAATAGTTGTAAATCTCAATTTCGGTGAACTATAGCATACATTGATATCCATCATGTTATACCATGTACCGACTCGGCAACTATAGTGTTAGTACCATGTACTATTTAAGTACTATAAAGTTGGTATCAGTTACTGACAAAATAGCCATAGAATTAATATGATACTCGTAACAATTATTTAAATCAAATTTGCGAGCTTGAAGTAAACACAAATCCCATTTTATTTAACCAGTCGTCAAACAACATAACAAAACTACCGCCATTCGCAACGCACTGACGCGTTTCGACTTTCCGTGATCATCATCAGAGTACGACGGCAAACTGACCAGCGAGGATCAAACCGCCTTGTATATATATATATATATATATATATATATATATATATGTATATCAAGCAAAATTAGATATGTGGCTCTCACATCTAGTAGTCTTGCATACATTATACGTGACTGGAAATGTCGACTGCATTCACGAACATTAGCTGTTTTTAACTTTCGCCCCATATATATATATATATATATATATATATATATATATATATATATATATATATATATATGCGAGCTTTAATAAAATTCATTGTACCCTTCCTGTGTGCAAAAACAAAAATAAATTTTATCAGATACAAGAAACATTTCTTTCGCATAATCTCCTCAAATATCTAATAATGAACATATCTTTATATATAAATTGGAAAGCAAAATAAGATAGAAATGTGTGAACATAGAGAGAGTGTGAAAAACGGAAACCAATCAACTCGTAGTTTAGCTGCATTAAATGTGCGTGTTAATGCTGCTTCAAATTTATTTTGTGCCATTCGGAAAACTGCATCCCCGTTGAATGGGATGTTTAGAAAACAGTCTACATAAACATCCCATTCAAGGGGGACGCAGTTTACCGAATAACACAAAAGAAAGTTAAAGCAGCATTAACACGCACATTTAATGCAGCTAAACTACGAATGTTATTTAGGATAGCACACTTGCCTTTACCAGCAATCAAAGAGAAACAGCCGTTAATGTCGATATCAAATATTATTTACCAACATACGTGCGAAGTTGTCAATCAACTTACGTAGGCTGAACGACCAGACGGTTAATTACTCGAATGAGAGAACATTGTAACTTAAACACCTGTTTTAAATCAAATGGTGAATACACGTCTGCTATTGCGAAACATCGCACGTATGTTCTCCAGACGTAGCATTAAAATTACTAGATGCAAAAACAACAGGGAGCTAGCCACGGATTTATGCAAGTAGAAGAAGCATGTAGAGACATTGAGCTTGAACTGGATGGGACGCACGAAATTGATTGGTTTCCGTTTTTCACACTATCTCTATTTTCACATATTTCTATCTTGTTTTGCTGTCCAATTTATACACAAATATATGTTCATTAGTAGATATTTGAGGCGATTGTGCGAAAAAAATGTTTCTTGTATCTGATAAAATTTCTTTTTGTCTTTGCACACAGGAAGGGTACAATATATATATATATATAATTCATGGTAGAAACAATATATATATATATATATATATATATATATATATATATATATATATATATATATATATATATATATATATATATATATATATATATATATATATATATAGACAATACAATTGTGGGTCAAATGTTTATAATCAGAATATGGTTTATCAACATATATATTGATATTTCATTATATCTATATAAATATATATAGTTGTTTAATTAAATGTTAATTTGAACCTAAACAATTATTTATTATTATAATAAATAACAATTTCTGCATATATAGACATAAATATATGTAAATATCATATATATATATATATATATATATATATATATATATATATAATTAATATAAATATATGCATGAATACGGTATATCTTAAAACACATATATGTATATCGAATAAATATATACACGAATATATCAAACTATATATATATATATATATATATATATATATATATATATATATATATATATATAAATATATCGAAAATCAACAATTTACGATCCTCTTTTAAAGACAATTGCCAGTTGTTAACCATGAATTAATTATTACGTTATTCACATCTTATATGAAGATATAAAACATAAATATGTATAATCAAACATACACACATATATATATATATATATATATATATATATATATATATATATATACAATAAGTAACTTCGTGAGATTCATAAATGTTAACATTATATAAAATCACGATATATATAGTAAATTTATTAGCGTATGTATTTAATCATTGATAAGCACGTCATATCGCATATCCATTGATAAATCTGTGTACAATCTACTGAATTATGTTTTTGAGAAAGATAAGGAAAGAAAGAAATAGGAATTTAAATCGTTCTTGGCCATTCTCGATCAGTTTCCAACAAACGGGTTTTCTTACATACATTCATAATTAATTCAGGTTCATCGTCACCCCGTTTTCGGACCCTAGAAAAAATTTCATTAAAAATTAGGACTAACGATTTTTCTTCTGATGATACATTAATTATACCATTCCGAGATTTTAATTCAATCGACTCTCTAATTAGTCTAGTTAATCAGTTTGAGTTGCACAACACGATGCGATTGCATCCATCAGTCTATTTCATAGCATATTTCCCCTGAATGCCTAGCTAGATCTGATCTTTAAATTTGTCCGTATTTCCAGGCTATTTAGTGTTCCCCTCTGCGAACCTTTTTCGGGCGCATGGTTTCGCCTATATACTTGAGCTTGCCTTCTTTGCAAGGTATCGCATATACTCCTGATGTATCGATGGGTTCTAATTTTTCTTTCTGGTTAAGTAGTTTATTGCCTATACTAAGCGATACTCTTAAAACTGTTTTGATAGTTTATTTAGCTGGGTGGTTTAAGAAGATATTGAGGAGTTCCGAGTAAGTCGCTTTCCTAAAAGTATCTCTTTCCAATCAGGGTCCATTCTGTTTTATTTTCTTTTTCTAATGTAACATTAATTCACCAATCTGGTGGGCCAGCTCTAGAATTTTTAAAACTCATTATCACTATGATTCCAAAATAGAAACATATCATCCAGGAATATCACATAAAAGATTGCCTTGAGAGGAGATTTTAAAAACAGATTTTTTTCAATATAGTGCATAAAAATATTAGCGACCGGGACTGATAATTTTTGTTCCACAGGGACACCTTTAAATTGTTTATAAATTTCTTTTCTGAACATAAATTATGTGGAGGACATACAAATATTTAATATTTCCATAATATTTCTTAACGTCATTTTATTGCATTCTATTATCTCTGGAAACTGTTAGACAACGCTTCACACTTTCTAATGCTGCTTGTACAGGGACAGTATTATGCATCGATACTACATCCAGACTTGCCATTCAACCACTCTCCATCAAATTGTATCTTCTAATAATGTCAATAAAGCGATGTTTTCTTTGAAGTTAAATCGAAAAAATAAGTATAGATTCTAATTCTGCTGCTTAGAAATTTAGACAATCTATATGTTGATAGATTTTGTAATATAATAATTAATCTAAGTGTATTTTTTTGTTTATGAATCTTCACTAAACCATAAACGCTTGAACGGACTGTATCACGTTGTATCAATGAATTCCCAAGTCCTGAATCTAATTCATCAATCACTCTTTTGATTATAGTCTTAATCTCTCATTGCAATTTATCTGTTGGATCTTTATTAATTTTATTATAAAACTCGACATTATTTAATTGTTCACACATTTTAACCTAATAATCTTACTGGTTCATTAATATTGTTGCTCCACCTTTATCCGCCTTAAGACATTATTTTGTAGGACAAAAATTCCACTCTTAAGTATTTCAATTCATAATTTGGTTTATGGACACATCCAATTCAAACCTACTATTTTATCTTTGTCTGGGAGGAACTGGGCAGTCTTTACTGTTTCTGTAATTATCTCATTTTTAGGTACGTAATCGATACGGATTTCAGTGTTAAGTCCAAGATTTAGAATTTGTTTCTGGTCTTCCTTGAGATCCATTGTCGATTAATCAACCATAGAGGAGAGATGCAAGCCGAATTATGAATTGAAAAGCTTAAGAGCGGAATTTATAAACAAGTTAAAAGTATTTTCTTGTGTGGGACTATTGATAGCACTCGTAGGTCGGTAAAATCTTGAATCCTGTAAATTGCCAGGTGCACCAATTATTGGCATTGATTAATGGGTTCTCACTTGTCCCTTCATTTTGAAGCCCTCCATCAGCAGCTTGTCTGAAAATGTCGTTGGAACAAGATTTTTCACTCTTTTATTTCCTAATTTGCTGGACCTTATTTCCAGTGCCATATTTAGGATTGACACCATCCGCACAGGAAAAATACAACTTGTGGCATGGGTGCCTATTTTATGCACTTTGTTGAAAAAAATGTTTATCAAATCTCCTCTCAAGCCAAACTTGTATACGAGATTCCTGGATGATATGTTTATAATTTGGAATTATGGTGATAATGAGTTTTAAAAATTTCTAGATTTAGCCTACCAGCTAGGTGAATTAAATTGTACATTAGAAAAAGAAAATAATGATGCATTACCCTTTCTGGATGTGAAAATAAAACGGAATGGATCCAGATTGGCTAGAGATATTTTTTGGAAAGATACTTATTCGAGGCTCCTTCTCAATTTCATCTCAAACCACCAATATGGAATGAAAATAGACATTTTTAAATCCATTAAATTAAAAAGTGTTAAAATTGTGGATTTGAAAAATAGAGATAAGGAAATGACGAGATTAAAATAATATTCAATATAAACAGTTATTCTTTAATTATAATAGAGAGGATAATAGTGGAGATGTTGCTGTGATTTGATGATAACATAATAAACAATGTAAAGAAGTAAACAGATAAGCACAAAATATGAGTGCTACCAATTGTCCCGCACAAGCAAAATGCGGTCAAATCCGAAACAAAAAGGACAGCACTGAGACAACAAATACATCTTTTAAATTATGGTATTACCTGATTCAAAATTGAGCAGAAAAATTAGAATAATAGCAGCTAAATACAATATTAAAACAGTTTTAAGGGTACCGCTTAGCATAGGCAATGAACTACTTAACCTGAAAGAGAAATTAGAACCCCTCGATACATCAGGGGTATATGCTTTTCAATGTACTATATATATATATATATATATATATATATATATATATATATATATATATATATATTGTTTGATATATTCGTGTTTATATTTATTCTATATACATATATGTGTATTAAAATATGCAGTATTCATGCATATATTTATTTTATTTATATATATTTACCTATATGATATTTACATATATTTATATCTATATATTTGAAGAAATTGTTATATATTATAATTTTAAAAATTTCAGGTTCAAATTAATAAATAATAAAACAATTATATATGTTTATATAGATATAATAAATGAATTAAAAATCCCATACTCTGATTATAAACATTTGACTCATAATGTTGCTTTTATTTTATTTATTTTTAAAAATATCAATAAGTTCTATAAACGTATATATATGTGTTTTGTAAATATTTATATAAGGTGTGGTAGGAAATATATAACATCACACTGTTGCTCATACTTATTTATACAGAGGCATAAATGTATATTAATTATACATGTATATATGGGCTTGCGATCAATTTATTTATGGTGTGCTTAATATATAAATATATATATATATATATATATATATATATATATCTGTACAATGATTTTGTTAAGATATATACATATAAATATATAAATATATAAATATATATATATATATCTGTACAATGATTTTGTTAAGATATATACATATATATATAAATATATAAATATATATATATATATGTTTATATATATATTTATTTATTTATATACATTTATTTCTAAGAGTAGGTTAGCTTACTAACTTGCATATTTTTAACCAATAATTGATTGCGCGGGTGGTGGTAACAATTATTTTAATCAAGTTTGCGAGCTTCAAGTTAACACCAAACCCATTTTATATAACCAGTCGGCGAACAATAAAACAAAACTACGGCCAGTCGCAGGGCACTGTCGCGTTTCGAACTTCCATGATCAGCATCAGAATACGACGGCAAACTGACTAGCGAGGATCAAACCGCATTGCATATATATGGAAATAAAAATTAGATATGCGGCTCTCACCTGGCGGTAGTTTTGTTATGTTGAATGACATTCAGTTGCTTCGCAGATGTTCAAGCTCGTAAACTTGAATTAAATAATTGTTGCCCACCCGCGCGATTCAATGTGTTTAATTATATTGTCTATATATATATATATATATATATATATATATATATATATATATATATATATATATATATATGATATCCATTCCTTTTTAATTTAACAGTATTCTTATAATTAGGAAAAAACAAATAACAAAGTGGATAAAGGCCATTTATTTCGTGAATACTAATCATCTCTTATACAATCATACATATTTATACATTTTGGGTTTTCAATTGATTATGCTAGTGGTAAGAAATCTGACTCGTTTTTACTGCTGTTTCTTGTTTTGGCTAGTTGGTGAGTGTGTATGCGTTTGTGTTTGTGTGTATGCGTGTTTTCATGTAAAGGTCATTCTCGCAGTATTGCAAAGTGATGTCTGAGATCTGGTCATTATTGTTTTGATAGCTTGAGAATTAACCATTTGTGCGCATTGTTCACTGTTACATATACAAGTGCTATTATTCCCAGTATAGTTGATCGTTTCACCTCGTTGCGCAAAGTGTCGTTTCACGTGGTAACAACGCCAGTGTGGATTGCAGTGTTAAACGCTACATTGTTTGGAGACTTCTGTCATCGTATGCGCCTCTGTTATTTCCACTTCAGTTTGTTGCCAATCCGATTGTATGTTTGTTGATTCTAGTCGAGGGCCTGTTTGTTTTTGGCTGGATACTAGTAGATTGTTGTTGAATTTTGTTATTCTTGGCCAGTCGATAAGAATATCATGTTGATGAAACTTTTGAATATTAAGGTCAGGTGCTTGTTGTTTTATGCAAAGGGCTTCATAGATAAATAATAATTTTTCTGATTTTGCTTTATGTAGAATTGTGAAATTGGTCGAATTGACAGGGTGCCCCGTTGCCAATATATGATCGGAAATAGCTGATTTTCCTGACGGTGACAAGCCTTTGTTAATCAATTTCTGTGGCAAATGTTGCTGGATTCTGCTTATCAATTGCTTCTTCGTACGTCCGATATATGTGCTACCGCACATACATGAGAATTTGTAGACTATGAATGATTTGGAGAGAATTGGCAATTGATCTTTGGCATCCAACCTCATGATTCTCTGTGTACTAAATGTCATATTAACTTTAACACTGGGAAAGTTGTCCTTAGCTATTCTATTCAGCCGCCGTGCAATTATTGAGGCTGGTACGTCGCCTCTACATGGTAAGTTTAGGAAAACCTGCCTGCCGGTATCCTCTCTAGTACGAATCTGCCGTGGTCTGATGTTGACATCAATGAAACGCTCTGGGTAGTTGTTCATTAGCAAAATTTTCCTGAGGTAGCCCAGTTCTTCCTCAATCTTGTGTTCAGAGCAGATCTTCCTGATTCTGTTTGCTAGGTTTTTTACTGTTTCTTTCGTGGGATTTTGGCACACTACTGTTGTAGTGAATGTATTGTCCGGTGAAAGTGCATTTTCTATGTATGACCCGTGTCAAATCTCCGTTTGCTTCTCGAGTGAGTTTGATGTCAAGGAAGGGAAAACTGTCGTCTTTCTCTACCTCGAGAGTGAATTTGATGTCTGGATCGACTCTATTTGCTTGTTTGAGAATTTCGGAAGGGTCTGCTGCTTCTGAGATGAACAACGAGATATCATCTACATATCTTTTGTAGAGTGCGCACTGGTCAATTATACCTTTTAGGCTCGATTTTTCCAGGTGATACCTGTATACATCTGCCAGGAGGGGTGCGATGCAACTTCCCATAGCTACACCATTGATCTGGCGGTAGTATATCTCTTCGAATGTAAATTGCACGTTTTTAGTACATGCTAATATGAGGTCTTTGATGTCATTGGTGTCTATAGGGAAGTCAAAAACTCATTTTTGATGAGGTCACACAAGATCTCCGTTGTCTTATCCAGTGGTATGTTTGTAAATAAGGATGAGACGTCAAGCGAGACCATTTTATTCTGTAGGATGTTCTTCCCCTTCAATTCATTTGCTAGTTCGAAGGAGTTCTTGATAGTGTTAGCGTTTATGATGCTCCGTATTGGTTCAAGTAGTTTGCAGAGAAACTTGGCTGGTTTATGTTGTGGAGCGTTGATCATTGACATAATGGGCCGCATCGAAGGAGCTCCTGAGGCTGTCACGGCTTTATGAGTTTTTGGTTTGCCGTACAATCTTGCGGTGTTTGTTCCGACTGGTTTTGCTTTTTGGATGTCTTCTGTGAGTTTTGATCTAATCTCGGAGTCAGCCATCGATGTTAGAACATGTTTTTCCATCTTTTTCAAAATTGCATTAATTCTTGATTCGATGTTCATTCAATCATCTTTCTGTTTCATGTCATGCTTAAATTTAGATTGATTATTTATTATATCGTTCATGGCCTTCCGGTAAGCGTCGGCTTCAAGTATAACAATTCCTGATCTTTTGTCGGGTGTGGCAAGTCGTATGGATTTGTCTGATTGGAGTTTTCTGAGTTCGTCTATGTGCTGTTTTGTGATGATTTGGCTGCCTTTGAATTCCTTCTTGTATTGTTCTAGTGCACTTACTATCTCAGCTTTCAGTCCTTGTCCATTGAATGCATGTGGGGCGGTGTCTTTCGTTAAGTCATTGTAGAAATTTTCCGTTCCAGCCTGAATGTCAATAATGTCACGTTCACTTAGGTTTTTCTTGACTACGCAGAATTTTGCTCCTAAGGAGAGTAATTCTTTCTGGTGTTTTGACAAGATCACTTTTGAATAATTGTGAATAAAAGCGTCTGGGTTCGTAGGAAATTTTGATTGCGTAGGAAATTTGTCCAGGTCTCTCGTGAGGTCCTTGGTTTCTTTGTCCGCTGTTATTTTCATCAGTGTTTCTATCTTCTTTGTGAAAGCGGTGTATTCGCCGTCGTTCAGTCTTGCAATTTGACAACCCAGTGATTGAATGATGCTCTCAGCATCTTGCAGTTTTGATTGGTTGTCCTCGATACCATTGAGCAATAAGCGACTTATAAGTTTATTCGTCGGTTTTTGGTTATTTCTTCTGCACTGCTTGAGGAATCGTTTTGGCACAACATCTGATTCTAAACACGATTTGAAGAACTTGATTCTTTCTAGAAGTTTGGCACACGTACATTTGGCTGCAATTTAAGTGTTTAGTTCCTTACGGGTAAAAGGCTGACCCCGCTCTTTGATAATTTTTATGATGTGTATTCCTTTTTTATTTAACAGTATTCTTACAATTAGGTGAGTATGTATGTGTTTGTGTTTGTGTGTATGCGTGTTTGCATGTAAAGGTCATTCTCGCAGTGTTGCAAAGTGATGTCTGAGATCTAGTCATTATTGTTTTGATAGCTTGAGAATTAACCATTTGTGCGCATTGTTCACTGTTACATATACAAGTGCTATTTTTCCCAGTATAGTTGATCGTTTCACCTCGTTGCGCAAAGTTGTCGTTTTCACGTGGTAACAACGCCAGTGTGGATTGCAGTGTTAAACGCTCACATTGTTTGGAGACTTCTGTCATCGTATGCGCCTCTGTTATTTCCACTTCAGTTTGTTGCCAATCCGATTGTATGTTTGTTGATTCTAGTCGAGGGCCTGTTTGTTCTTGGCTGGATACTAGTAGATTGTTGTTGAATTTTGTTATTCTTGGCCAGTCGATAAGAATATCATGTTAATGAAACTTTTGAATACTAGAGGTGAGAGCCGCATATCAAATTGTGCTTTCCATATATTACTTACTTTTACTTTACTGCGGCTGACTCCTTTTGGAGGATAAGCCGGCTCCATTGATATCCCGGATTATACCTCTCCATGCCGGGCGGTTGGCAGCCATTTCGGAACATAAAGAGGGCCAATGACGCTCCCAGTGACGCGGACCATAAACATTGCGTAAACCAAGGAGTTCCACGTCCGATTTGATTGTTGCAAGCCATGACTTCAGTTGCCCACCTCGGCGGCGGCGCCAGTTTGCACATTAACCTGGGTTCATCACCTGCCGTACCAGTTCGTCTTCTGGTTTGCGTAGTATGTGCCCGAACCATTGAAGTCGACGATGTTGGATCCAGACGGATAGTTGCATGATGTCCCCGCATTGGTGACGAACAGATGCGTTCGACACCTGGTCCATCCATTTTGTCTTTGTGATGTACCTAAGGCACCAATGGTCGAATACTTCAAGATTTTTGGAGTCCTCAGAACGTAATGGCCAAGTCTCACAGCCATACAGTAGCACAGGGCGAACAGTAGCCTGGTAGACTCGGATTTTCGTTTTGAGGCTGATTTCACTTCTTCTCCAAAGTGAGTTCTTCAATTGTAAGAAAGCAAGTCTGGCACGGTCGATGCGTGTTCGGACTTCATTCTTTGCTTGACCAGTTGGAAGTATTTTTGAGCCAAGGTACGTAAAATCGTCGACTGTTTCGATTGGGCTGTCGTACACCGTGAGCTGCTCATCAGATGAAGATACATCGATGGCGAAGGCTTTCGTTTTGTCGGCATTGATTTCCAGACCAACGGCTGATGAAAACTGGGCCACTTGATCCAAAACGGTTTGCATGCTCCCAAAGCTGTCAGCAAGGAGAACAACATCGTCTGCGTAATCAACATCCGTAAGCCACAGGTTATTTGATACTTGAACGCCTCGGAACCCAGTTAGCGCGTTGCTCAGAATCCAGTCAACCGCATAATTGAACAATATGGGTGACAAGGGACATCCTTGTCGAACCCCTGTGTGCAGACTGAATTCATCCGATTCTTCTCCGTAAACACGGACTCTGGCTTTGGTGGCTGCATAGTAGGCCTTGATCAGATTGACGAGTTTTATGGGCATTCTGTCGAGCAGCATGATGTTCCATAGGGAGTCGCGATCAACAGAGTCAAAAGCAGCTCGGAAATCAATAAAACAAGCGACGGTTGGTTGTTGAAATTCGTTGCGATGTTCCAAAACTCGCCGTAAAGTAAAGATCTGATCAACACAGCCTTTGCCTGGGCGGAATCCACCCTGATTGGGACGGGTACGGGCATGCCGCTCATTACAGAAGCGGTTCAATAGAATCGACGCCAACAGCTTGGATGCGGTGTTGAGAAGGCTGATACCACGGTAGTTTTCGCACCTTGATCTATCACCCTTTTTGGGAAACGGTAGCAGGATTGACATTCCGAAGTCTGACGGGCATGCTTCTTGTTCCCAGATAGAAGAGAACAGTCGGTGGATTGATGGCAGTAGTGTGCCTATACAGGCCTTGTAGATCTCGCAGAAATTCCATCTTCACCGGGGGATTTCTTGTTCTTCATGCGCTGGATGGTCGTAGCGATCTCAACCTCAGTTGGGGAAGAGCAGTCTACGTCGTAGCTGGGTGTAGATGTTGTAGGTGGTTGCGGTGGGGAGCGGCCACTGTATGGTCGGTTCAATAACTGCGAAAAATGTTCAACCCATCTTGCGATTTTGCCATTGACATCAGAAATCAAGTCTCCTGTTGCGCTGCGTAGAATTGTCTCTGCATTGCGCTTACCAGATGCTTTACGTATAAGACGGAAGAGACCCCCGAAGTCACCGACGTTTGCAGCCGATTCCATGGCGGAAGCCATTTCATCCCAGTACTGCTTACGGTCAGCCCGAGCAGACCTCGTGGTTTCACGTCTCAGGTGGCGATAATTAGGCGCGTTATTCATCCGGGCATCTCTTGCTTTTTGTGACGCCCGTATCGTGCGTTCAGAGATCCAGTCTTTATGGTGACTTTTGATGGTTCCGAGCGTTTCAAGTTATTCCATTGATGCTCCACATTGGTTTTATCTACGGCATGAGTTCCACCGTCAGCGGAAGTCAACTTTGCAGTGATTGAGGCAGATAGTGCTGTACAACGGGATGGGTCCGTTAGGGTTGCAACGTTCAGGCGTCTCGTAGGTTGATGGCGCCGTCGGGACTTGAGATGAAGCCTCAATTTGGCACGTACTAGAGTGTGGTCGGACCCTCCTCGGTTGCCAGTTTCAGCTCCTCGGTATGACCTGCAATCTTCGACAGAAGACATCCAACGCGACCGTACCAGAATGTAGTCGATCTGATTGGCTGTGTGACCATCGTTTGAATACCAGGTGAGCAAATGCTTCCGAGGGTGTTGGAAACGCGTATTGGTAACGCACATATGGTTGACATCTGCAAAGCTTTCCCAGTATGTGTCTGGTGGATGAGTCAGAAGGTCCTGTTCGTGCGTTCCAGTCACCAGCGACAAACAATATGTCGCCTCTGGAAATTCCGTTGATAGTCTCTTGCAGTTGGTCGTAGAACTCATCTTTCACATCTGAATCAGCTGCGAGGGTTGGTGCGTAGACGGCTATCACTGTGATGTTAAATGGTTTCCCTCTCAGTCGGACCGTTGCGATCCTCGGTGATACAGGATTCCAAGCCAGCATGGCTCTCTGCGCCGTAGGACCAAGTAGAATGGCTACACCGTGTTGTCCGGACCCGTCAACTGGTCCGCTGTGATGCATCAAGTATGTTGATTCTGCCGACGGTACTTTTATCTTCGTTGATCCCGTGCCGGGCAGTCGGACTTCAGACAGACATGCAACTTCAATCTGGTAGTCATATAAAGATTTGGCCGTGATTGCTTGGCTGCCGATATCAAGCAGCGTTCGAACATTCCAACACCCGAAATAAATAGGTGTTTTCGCGCTGATAAAACCAGATAGCTTTTCACTTGACAACCTAGCCTCTGGGGGAGCACAGAGCGCGTCGCTTGCCAGGGACGCCGTAGCATGAACGGTATTCATAGATTGTGACATTTCATGGAGTTTCCATATATATGCGAGACGATTTGATCCCTCGCTAGTCAGTTTGCCGTTGTACTCTGAAGATGGTCATAAAAGGTAGAAACGCGCTGCCAGTGCGTTGCGACCGGCGGTAGTTTTGTTATGTTTTTCGACGAATGGTTAAATAAAATAAATTATTATTTCATAATACGCACGTTGGTAGGTTAACCTACACTTAGAAATAATTGTATATAAATTTATATCTATGTATCTAAACAAAATCATTGTGCATATATATATATATATATATATATATATATATATATATATATAATCTTTAACACAGCATAAATAAATTGATCGCAAGTCCATATATACATGTAAAATTAATATACAATTATGACTCTGTATAAATAAATGAGCAACAGTGTGATGTTATATATATTTCAGACCACACCTTATATAAATACAAATATCTGCGCTTATACAACTTATTGAAATTTATTAAAATGTAAACAACAATGTGAGTGAAATGCTTATTATGAGAATATGGTTTATTAACGTATATATTTTTATTTCATTGATTATATCTATATAGATATATATAATTGTTTTATTATTTATTAATTTGAATCTAAACAATTATTTATTATTATAATATATAACAATTTATTCATATATAGACATATAAATATATGTAAATATCATATAGGTATATATATATATATATATATATATATATATCATATATATATATATATATATATATATATGAATACTGTATATATTGAAATACATATATGTATATCGAATAAATATATATACGAATATATCAATATATATATATATATATATATATATATATATATATATATATATATATATATATATATATATATATATACAAAAGAAAAATTATACGTTCCTCTTTTAAAGACAATTGCCAGTTGTTAACCATGAATGTCTTCTGTAAAGCAATTTATTATTTATTCTATTACCTTATATCAAACATATATATAACATATATAAATATATATATATATATGTTTATAAAACTTATATATAAATATAATGCAACTGTGTGAGATATAATAATATGTACATATATATATATATATAGCATTCACGATGTAGTATATATAAATATATTAGTATATAGCATGTATTTAATTATATATAAGCACGTCATCTCTCATATCCATTGATAAATCTGTGTACAATCTACTGAATCATGTTTTTGAGAAAGATAAGGATAGAAGGAAATAGGAATTTATATCGTTCTAGGTCATTCTCAATCAGTTTCCAATAAACGGGGTTTCTTACTCAGGTTCATAATTAATTCAGGTTCATCCGCTTCCCGTTTTCGGACCCTAGAAAAAGCTTCATTAAATATTGGGCCTAATGATTTTTCTACCGATGTTACATTCATTACATCATTCCCCGATTTTATTTCAATCGACTCTCTAATTAGTCTAGTTAATCTGTTGCGGTTGCATAACGCGATGCGTTTGCATCCATCCCAGTCTATTTCATGACCTGTTTCCCTTGAATGCCTAGCTAGATCTGATCTTTGAATGTGTCCGTATTTGCAGGCCGTTTTGTGTTCCCCTCTACGAACCTTTATCGGGCGCATGGTTTCGCCTATATACCTGAGCTTGCAATCTTTGCAAGGTATCGCATATACTCCTGATGTATCGAGGGGTTCTATTTTTTCTTTTTGGTTAGGTAGTTTATTGCCTATAGTAAGCGATTGTCTTAAAACTGTTTTGATATTGTATTTAGCTGCTATTATTCTAATTTTTCTGCTCAATTTTGAATCAGGTAATATCATATTTTGTGCTTATCTGTTTTCTTTTTTACCTTGTTTATTATGTTATCATGAAATCACATCAACATCCCCTTTTTTACCCTCTCTATTATAATTGAAGGATTGGATTTAAAAATGTCTATTTTCATTCCATGTTGGTGATTTGAGATAATATTGAGAAGGATTCCCGAATAAGTATATTTCCCAAAAATATCTTTATCCAATCTGGGTCCATTCCATTTTATTTTCACATCCAGAAAGGGTAATGCATCATTATTTTCTTTTTCTAATGTAAAATTTAATTCACCTAGCTGGTAGACTAAATCTAGAAATTTTTAAAACTTATTATCACCATAATTCCAAATTATAAATATCTCGTATACAAGTTTGGCTTGAGAGGAGATTTGATAAACATTTTTTTCAACAAAGTGCATAAAATAGGCACACATGCCACAAGTTGTATTTTTCCTGTGCGGATGGTGTCAATCCTAAATATGGCACTGGAAATAAGGTCCAGCAAATTAGGAAATAAAAGAGTGGAAAATCTTGTTCCAACGACATTTTCAGACAAGCTGCTGATGGAGGGCTTCAAAATGAAGGGACAAGTGAGAACCCATTAATCAATGCCAATAATTGGTGCACCTGGCAATTTACAGGATTCAAGATTTTACCGACCTACGAGTGCTATCAATAGTCCCACACAAGAAAATACTTTTAACTTGTTTATAAATTCCGCTCTTAAGCTTTTCAATTCATAATTCGGCTTGCATCTCTCCTCTATGGTTGATTAATCGACAATGGATCTCAAGGAAGACCAGAAACAAATTCTAAATCTTGGACTTAACACTGAAATCCGTATCGATTACGTACCTAAAAATGAGAAAATTACAGAAACAGTAAAGACTGCCCAGTTCCTCCCAGACAAAGATAAAATAGTAGGTTTGAATTGGATGTGTCCATAAACCGAATTATGAATTGAAATACTTAAGAGCGGAATTTTTGTCCTACAAAATAATGTCTTAAGGCGGATAAAGGTGGAGCAACAATATTAATGAACCAGTAAGATTATTAGGTTAAAATGTGTGAACAATTAAATAATGTCGAGTTTTATAATAAAATTAATAAAGATCCAACAGATAAATTGCAATGAGAGATTAAGACTATAATCAAAAGAGTAATTGATTAATTTTTCCAGAGATAATAGAGGGCAATAAAATGACGTTAAGATGTATTATGGAAATGTTAAATATTTGTATGTCCTCCACCTACTTTATGTCCAGAAAAAATTTTATAAATAATTTAAAGGTGTCCCTGTGGCACAACCACCATCAGTCCCGGTCGCTAATATTTTTATGCACTATATTGAAAAAATACTGTTGTTAAAATCTCCTCTCAAAGCAAACTTTTATGCGAGATTCCTGGATGATATGGTTCAATTTTGGAATCATAGTGATAACGAGTTTTAAAAATTCTAGAGTTAGCCCGCCAGATTGGTAAATAATTATAACATTAGAAAAAGAAAATAAAACAGAATGGACCCAGATTGCAAAGAGATACTTTTAGAAAAGCGACTTACTCGGGACTCCTCAATATCTTCTTAAACCACCCAGCTAAATACAATATCAAAACAGTTTTAAGAGTATCGCTTAGTATAGGCAATAAACTACTTAACCAGAAAGAAAAAATAGGACCCCTCGATACATCAGGAGTATATGCGATACCTTGCAAAGACTGCAAGCTCAAGTATATAGGCGAAACTATGCGTCCGATAAAGATTCGCATAGGGGAACATTAAATAGTATGGAAATACGGACACATATAAAGATCAGATCTAGCTAGGCATTCAGGGGAAAGAGGTCATGAAATAGACTGATGGATGCAAACGCATCGTGTTATGCAACCCCAACTGATTAACTAGACTAATCAGAGAATCGATTGAAATAAAATGTCGGAATAAAAATAATTAGGCCTAATATTTAATGAAACTTTTTGTTGGGTTCGAAAACGGGAAGACGATGAACCTGAATTAAATATGAATATGTATGTAAGAAACCCCGTTTTTTGGAAACTGATTGAGAATGGCCAAGAACGATATAAATTCCTGTCTTTGTTTCTTTCTCAGAAATATATTTCATTAGATTGTACACAGATTTATCAATGTATATGCGATATGAGTTTAAAAAGCTAAAATATAAATAGAACTGTTTCGGAACGAGGTTAGCACATTTGATTAAATTTGCTGTTCTAAGAATTTTCATGTGGAAGTGTGATTGGAGGCCCGAGGATGATTTGGGAAATGCCATATCGAAACGTTGCCAGTCAACGAAGATTAGATTGCACCTCATTTCAAATGGTTATGAACAATTATAAAATTAAACGAACATTGGTTGCGCGGGCGGTGATAACAATTACTATAATCAAAGTTGCGATCTTGATATAAATACATGACCCATTTATTACTTACATAATTCAGCCTAAATGGATGTCACATGAGCTTCACCTAAAGTATAAAAGATTAACCAAGTAAGATTAGTTAGTATATAACTGAAAGTTCAGCCTAAATGGATGTCACATGAGCTTCACCTAAAGTATAAAAGTTGTGTGCAGTGCATGACAGGGTGGCTCAATGGTTAGAGCACCATATTCCGAAGCAGACGTGCCCAGGTTCGAGCCCTGTCCGCGGCAAATTCTGGCCAGTATGTGATGAGTTCCCAATAAGGACGAAAATGGTCTACTGGATGAATTGCCTTTTATACAATATACTATTCTTAAATTATACTGAAATATGTAAGTAATTAATGGCTTAGGTCAAGATCACAACTTTGATTAAAGTAAAAGTATGAACGATGTTAAAGCCTTCGGATGAAAGGGACATATCCGCACGCATTCTGATCGAAGACTAAACAGATACGTACTTGCAAATGGGGATCAATTGGATCTTTGCAAAAGAGGATTGCAAACAGCTTATTAAAATTAAGATGGCTTTGAAATAAAGCATTCTGCTAGCTTTAAAACATACTTTGATTTTAACAAACCTCTAATCCCTCAAGGAATGAATTAGCTTGAAATTTATGACAAGAAACAAGTTATCAAATTCTACACAGCTTACATAACACACTTCTGCAGAAAGACACAAACAGAAATGAGCATGTATACACTCGTACACATCAGCATGCACTCACTATATGCCTATAAGTTACCCGAATTTATTCTACAGTTTACAGGTATTAACTGTCTCTGACAATTTATATTCGCAAAACTAGACTATTGGCCGATCACGCCAACTCAATTAATACAGGAGAATGTGCTCGAACAGTTTGAAAGTTAATCATTGATTAGTCCTAATTGGTAAAATTGTGAGTAGTTGCCACGATATACAGTGAAGTTGGCACAAATAACATTGCTTGGCTGTCAATTTCCCTACCACTATCACCAGAACGATATTCACTGTATTTTAATTCGTTTGCGAGCTTCAAATAAACACCAATTCCACTTTATTTAACCACTCGCACAACATAGCAAAATCACCGTCAGTCCAAAGAACTGATTCGTTCCCAAATTCCATGATCATCATTATGGCACGAAAGCACATCAGATACAATGCATAGAAAATCAGAAATACAGCTCTCACCTCTAGTATTCTGCCACAAAATGTATTTCACTGCAGAGGAATTTCTCAGCCGATATTTCCAGTTAAGCATAATTTATGCGGGACTGCTAGAGGCGAGAGCCGCATGTTTCATCTTTTCGTAACGTATATATGAATTGTGATTTGATTTTTGCAAGTCAATTTGCCGTAGTACTCTGATGATAACCATAGAAGGTCGAGGCACTTCAGTAAGTCTGACTGACATCACGTTTGCTACGTTTTGCGAATGGTTAGACGCAATAATATTGGTGTTTAACTCAAGTTAGCAAGCTTGATTAAATTAATTTTAACTGACTATAGCTCCGCTATTTTGTACGATTGGCTAAAATGAGATAGCTTTTAATCCTAGCCCTTCAAACAATATTTTAATCAATAGCTGCAAAAGAAGTCAAAGACCATGCACTGTGAATTTTTTTCATACGTTCGATTGCCAATTCAACGTATACTGTTGACGAATACACAACGATTTCTCATTTTCTCTGCACACACAACGGGCTTTATTGGGCTTCTTGAGACAAAAAAAACTAGGTGTTACTACCTGATCTGCGTTTTGACTAACGCAGCTTTTATTGTTCCAGTATTTCTCTTTCTGTGATATATATTAGGCTATCCTTATCGGTAGCTTTCATAAGTCTGTTCATCCTCACAAGTTTAATAAATTAAACTAGGTGTTATACTTTATCAAAAAACCAACAAATTTTGTATTCCTTTGACAAATATTGGGTCCGTGATAAACATGCCAGCACATGAATTGTCCATACAATCGTTAGAGTATTAAATCTGAAAAGAAAGTAAATATCTGATCACAGATTAGGAGGTCCTTTTTTAATTTGTTAAGCAGATGAATCATTTAAAATTTGAAATATTTAGATGCATTGATATGATGATAAATCGTTATCTATTAATTTTATTTTGAAAACAATTTATTTTGTGCGATAAAATGCCGGGTAGACTGAGTTTTAGTTGAAAAATTACTTATTTTGTGGTCTACTGATATTAGATTCATATTTCATTGTGAAATAGAAAGGCGAGAAGGAGTCTGGAAATAAGTTGTGCTTTGGCTCCAATAACGGCTTGCATGTTCTTGTGTCAGACCTGTTTTTAGATAATTAAATTCAAGCAGAAATTTTATTTGATAGAATGACAAAAATATTAATGTGCGTTATGGAGTGAGAATACTGATCCGCGAAGTGAATGTTTATAACAGTTTCTTATTAAGATATTATTGGCAGTAATTTTGGATAAAAAATAGATATATTTTTATTGCGGAGAACTAATATATATATGCAATTGTGTATTTGGTGTTGCACATATAGTAAAAAAATAGTTCAAATATGACCATAAGGAAAAACTAAATCCAGTTTGATCGGAATTACGTCTTATATTCTCTATATATTTAGTTGAAACTTTGGAACAATCGGACAGTACGATCTCCAATACGAATGTGTAAGTCTACATTAGTGGAACTAACTTTATATAAAGTCTTCGATAATACGATTTCAAAGCCAATTCACTATATATAATATATACCGAGCCTGTAAAGGGTACCAAAACTATGGCAATTGCTTCAGTACCTGATGTGTGGACTAATTTGTTACTAGGTGCGCCACACCGAGTACACAATTTCATACACATTAGTTTTCTGCAACAAACAGTATCAAAACTGTTATATATATATATATAATTGAATGATGTTGGAGTTACTGCGAAAAGTGGTAATTGATATCGATCAAAGCCAGAGTGTATGGATTTGCTGGAGTAACATGTGTTCAGAAATAGTTGTAAATCTCAATTTTGGTCAAAATTTGGCATACTGTGAAATTCATTGTTTTGGTACCATGTACCTATTCCACAACCATAGCGTTGGTATCAGTTACCGGCTCAGCAACCATAGTGTTGCTATCAGGCACCAACTCGGCAACCTTAATGTTGGTACACTTTACAGGTTCATTATATATTATATATGGCGAGTTGGCTTTGAAGTCTCATTGTCGAAGACTTTATACTTATTTAGCTCCACTATAGCAGGTTTACACATTCCTATAGAAGATTGTACCTTCTAATTGTCCAACATTCTTCACCAAAATATATAGTGTGGTATAGCGCGTAATCACGGCTCCCTCTGATGAGTCGCCATTAAGCACGAAACGAAGGTGTCTATGATGGCATTTTTTATCCTTCTGGTCATATTTGAGCTAATTTTAGATGACAAATTCTTGGATAAATAAAATAAAAGCTCGTCAAAATAACTGCTATGCAATTGCAAAAGTAGACGACGATACTACCGATAATCGGCTTTAAACTCAAAAGTTGATTTGGTAACATTTTGCTCATATCAGTTTTACATAAAAACAGTCTGGGAGATATTTATATTTTAAAAAACAATGCTCCTTATAATGGAAAAAAAATCTTAATTAGAAATCGTTCGATAGAGTAAGATGGGTGTATCCCCATAATATTCCTATCAATAAATACTCCAAAACACGTTTTATAAATAATCCTAATACTACTGATAGTGATTATTTCAAGTCTGCAAGAACGGCTGATAAAACTCAAAGCGATAAATGGCTGCTTAACTTTACACAACTGACTCAAATTTATTAGAATTTAGCTCTAAACTTCACATATCTGCCGTGAAAGACGAAATCACACTAGATTCGGCAATCAAAGTTAACAACGTCTTGAATGGAACCTATCACAATTTAGTTTAGTTAGATGTAAAATAAGATTGAGTTCTTGCTTGTCGAAGCACACTCGAACCTAGTATGTGAATAAACTAAGTACTACTAGACATATCAATACGTAAAATTAAAATGAACAATGGTTGTGCGGGAAGTGATAATATATTGACAGAAGAGATCTACTTGATTGATTGCCTTTTCTACATTATATCATGCTTGTTTTATACTGACAAGTGTATGTATGAAATGAGAAAGGTGCTTATATCAAGATCGCAACTTTGATTTAAATATACACTTGTTATCACCGCCCGAGCAACTAATGCTCGTTTAATTATATCAATGTTTAGTTCAATACAACTTCCCTTGATAGCGTAACTTCTGCTCCATAATGAGAGATTAGGGTGGCTAATTTATAAACATAAGTTAGAGTAAAACTGAAAACTATGTGTAGCATGCGGCAGAAGGACTCAGTGGTTAGAGCAATAGATTTCAAAGCAGATGTGCCCAGGTTCAAACTCTGTTTGGGGCAAATTCTGTATTGTAAGTGAAGTGTTCTCAACAAGGACGAAACTAGTCTACTGAATGAATTGCCTTTTCTACAATATACAATTATTAGTTTATACTAACAAATGTATGTTTACAATGGGTCTGGTGCTTAGATCATGATCGAAAACTTGATTTAAATAAATATCAATACATTATACACATTTTGTTTGCTAACCTGAACCAGGTAATGCTTGAGGTATCTTCCGAGGCTCTTTCCACTACTTTCTTTTTTTTTTTTAGCTATCGTTGAGCCTTCATTCACTACTATTTTACATAGTCATAACCAATTTTAAATTTACCCATGTTACACACCAATTCTTCAAGAATACGTTTCACTAAAGATAGTGGGATACGTTTGCACTCCCAACCCGAATATTCTACCTTGCACTTTTAGGCTGTATCTCTCAGTGTAGCTAAACTATATCAAAGTGCATCTCATTTTTGTTTTCTCCTTAACAATTGAGAACCAGTTGGTGAATAATGCTAAATAAATATCTATGTTATAAGTTAATGATACATATTAATATTAATGAAAGCATATTTAAATATAGCGAATTACCTCCAGTAACAGCACTACTACCAATAGCGACCCCATCAGCTGAATGTAGCGGATAGATACCCGATGTAAACAATGAAGGAACAGCTCCACCAAGACGCGAATCTGCCAGATATTTTTGTTCGCAAAGTTGTTGAGCGTGGATAAAAATAAAAATTATAAAAGAATGTCATGCTTACAAGTGACAAATTCAATTATGCTCTCAAACAGTACTCTCAAGAGGCAACAGGAATAAATTTATAAATCCGGCCTATTCCGAAGTGGGAATAATCATAAACATCAAAAGAGTGATAAAAGAGCATTTAATGACTGATGATCTAATCCCGCACAAATAATAAGAAAACTACGAATGAAAAAATATAACAATAATTGCAATAAAGTTGAAAATGAAAATAATAATAATTATAATAATAATAATAACTATTATTATAGTAATTATAATAATAATGTTTATGAGGATACTAATAACACTAATAATAATGGAAAAAATAATGTAAAACAAAACATTGTTAGAGTCTAATTATTTATGAAAAAAGGATTTGTCCTAGATTTTGATACATAATATCAAAATACAAGACCACTCATACCTCAAAACAACACAATGTAGGCCGTTTGAACTTCAATGTAAGTCGGCATCAACAATAAAGCTCCTTTGCGGTTTTCACATTGTCGCTACCTAAATAAGGCTAAATATCGTAGAAGACTCTGCAAAGATAAACAAGGAAGTTAAAAATGACGACTTTACTAGGAAACTACTACATGATCGTCAATGATGCGCACGTTGACTTGATTCTGATAGACAAACTGGTCCTATACTCAACCATGTAGTTATAATTGACTTCAATGGTAATTTCGATGTCAAAATCTGACACCATGTATCTTATGCCAATCTGGCACTGGCTGCGAGAATACTGCTCCACCTGAAAATAAAGAACTGTATTCAGACGTAAAATTTTACCGAGCTTAAGCAATTTATGGAACTAATTTGCTTTACAACAGGATTCATTATATTATTAATATAAGGATTTTATTACAAAAAGTATCATTTAAATAGATAAGCGTGTAAGTCGTAATCATACAACGGTGCAACTAAGCAACACTATCATGCTTATGAAGTGATAAGCGCTATATTATGTTTTATATATCAATTATATAATTTATGAATAAATGGTTATTATAATTATATTATCTACTAAAATTTTTCACGTAATACGATTATATAAACTTCTATAATATAGTACGTTCTATTGGAATTCAGATTTCGTCGAATAAAGACAATTATTGGCGTGAAGAATTTCATTCTAGGACTTTTAAATAAAACACAAATGTTAAATGATTATTCTTATTATTTAATAAGGCTTGTAAATTGACTTCGATGTATATTCCCTTGCGAAAAAATGGGTGATATATGTATCGGCTGAGGCAGGAGGACTCCACAAACATTTTAAAAGATGTATTATTTTGTTTCTCAGTGCTGTCCTTTTCGTTTCGGATTTGACCGCATTTTTCTTGTGCGGGACAATTGTTAGCACTCATAGGTCGGCAAAATCTTGAACCTTTTATCTTTTCAGATGATGTAATTTTTGGCCTCAGTTGATGGGTTCTCACTTGTCCCTTCTCCTTTAAGCCTTCAATTAGCTGATTGTCTGAAAGCGCTTTAGGATCAAGATCCGCCATTGATCTTTCACCTATATTTCGAGACGTTATTTCCAGTCTCATCTTCAGGGTTGACACAATACGCACAGGAGTAAAACACAACTTGTGGCAAATGTGGTATCCTCATTCAAGACAGATATATTTATATATATTTTATAAGATGTGGGTACAAATATATAAGTAAAAATAAAATTAAAATATAAAAGATTGCTGATATATATAGTGTATACACGTAGGTATAGTTATATTTAGATATATAGATATTTATAAAAGATGTGGGAGTAACCCACATAGTTGCTTATATGTTTATCTATATATATAGATATATACGATATTTTAATACAGAAACTAATTCATATAGGATCTGAGTATAAATGTGTACTGAGCGGAAAAACGATTTAGTTAGTGTAACTTCCGTATTCGGTCTTGTCAAAATGATAGAATAATACTCTATAGAGTTTCAATAGTTTTTTAATCTCTCTGTATATAACCGATTGCAAGCTGGATGGAATTAGGTGAACTGGGGGGCAGGTGAGGATTACAGCAATATAGAATTCAAAATTTGTTGATCTTTCTATGCGTCCGGTACAGCAATTAAAATATAGACATCATTGATAGGCGTGTATGTCAATCCATTAGGTGTGCTTATAGTTAAAATACACATGTTTATAGGTAGATGTGTGCGCAGAGGGGGACAGGGATAAGTTTTTGTATACATTTGAGTATTAGAGACTAGGTATGAAGACCGGATATTAGGAAGACAATTAAAATAAAATATATATAAATATATCTGTCTTGAATGAGGATACCACATTTGCCACAAGTTGTGTTTTACTCCTGTGCGTATTGTGTCAACCCTGAAGATGAGACTGGAAATAACGTCTCGAAATATAGGTGAAAGATCAATGGCGGATCTTGATCCTAAAGCGCTTTCAGACAATCAGCTAATTGAAAGCTTAAAGGAGAAGGGACAAGTGAGAACCCATCAACTGAGGCCAAAAATTACTCCACAAACATGACAAGGAATTTAAGTTACTGGACAGAAGACAGATTGTAAAGGCGGGTGGCTTAAATGAAAGCTGAACTAAAACTGTGGCTTGAATGGAGTTTTTGTACAATTCAATGGCAACCACACAAGGGAAGCACTGGGTGATGTAATGCTGACAGTCCGTGATGGTTAAAATAATATTTGTTACGCAGCGGTGATAATAATTACTTTAATTCAAGGTTGCTATTTTGATATGAACAACTGTCCCATTATGTACATACCTTTTTCAGTATAAACTAAGTATTGTACAGTGTGGAAAAGGCAATTAGGTGTTGCGAACCTAGTAACAAATTAGTTCAATTATGACCAGAAGGATAAACCAAAGGCAGCATGAACGGAAAGTATAATCTCGTGCTAACTGCCGAATAATCGGTAGGAGCCGGTATAAACTTTCATATCCTTTAAATTTTTTCGGAGTGCCAGCTTTATATAGGCAATAAATAACCTAACTAAAAAGAAATAGTAGAACCCCTAGAGACATCAGGAGTATATGCGATACACTATAAAGATTGCAGGCTCAGGTATATATGCGAAACCATGCGCTGGATAAAGGATCGTAGAGGGGAACACAAAACGACCTGCAAATATGGACACATTCAAAGACCAGATCTAGCTAGGCATTCGAAGGAAGTGGTGCATGTAATAGACTGTGATGGATGTAAACGAATCACATTATGCAACCGCAACAAACTAACTAGACTAATAAGAGGGTCGATTGAAATAAAATCAGGGAAGGATGTAATAAATTTAACATTGGTAGAAAAATCATTATGTTCAATATTTAATGAAGCATTTCCTAGGGTCAGAAAACGGGAGGTAGATGAACCGGAATAAAGTGCGAACCTAAGTAAGAGACCCCGCTTACAGAAAAGTGATTCTGATTGACCTAGACTGTTATCTATTTCTATATCCTTATATTTCTCAAAATGTGTTTCAGTAGATGTTATACAGATTTATCAATGGTTAGGAGATAGGACATTATTTATATATTTATTATTAGAGACATTTGAGTCACACTTAATTGTTTATATATATATATATATATATATATATATATATATATATATATATATATATATATATATTTATAATGTCCATGCCTTTTAATATTACACAGTATATTTCTAATTAGGAAGAAAGAACACATTAATAACAAAGTGGATAAAGGCCATTTATTTCGTGAATACTAATCATCGCTCTACAATCATACATATATATACATTTTGGGTTTTCAATTGATTATGCTAGTGGTAACAAATCTGACTCTCTTTTACTTCTGTTTCTTGTTTTGGCTGGTTGGTAAGTGTATATGTGTTTGTGTCTCTTTGTGTGCGTGATTGCATGTAAAGGACCTACTCACTGTATTGCAAATGATGTCTGAGATCTGGTCATTATTGTTTTGATGGCTTGAGAATTAACCATTTTTGCGCATTTTTCGCTGTTACATGTACGAGTGCTATTTTTCCCAGTGTAGTTGATCATTTCACCTTGTTGCCAAATTCGTATTTTGCACATGGTAACAGCGCCATTGTGGATTGAAGTGTTGAACGCCCATATTGTTTGGAAACTTCTGTCATCGTATGGGCCCCTGTTATTTCCACTTCTGTTTGTTGCCAATCCGATTGTATGTTTGTTGATTCTAGTCGAGGGCCTGTTTGGTCTTGACTGGATACTAGTAGATTGTTGTTGAATTTTGTTATTCTTGGCCAGTCGATTAGAATATCATGTTGATGAAACTTTTGAATATTAAGGTCAGGTGCTTGTTGTTTTATGTAAAGGGCTTCATAGATAAATAATAATTTTTCTGATTTTGCTTTATGTAGAATTGTGAAATTGGTCGAATTGACAGGGTGCCCCGTTGCCAATATATGATCGGAATATAGCTTATTTTCCTGACGGTGCCAAGCCTTTGTTAATCAACATCTGTGGCAAATGTTGCTGGATTCTGCTTATCAATTGCTTCTCCGTACGTCCGATATATGTGATGCCGCACATACATGAGAATTTGTAGACTATGAATGATTTGGAGAGAATTGGCAATTGATCTTTGGCATCCAAACTCATGATTCTCTGTGTTCTAAATGTCATATTAACTTTAACACTGGGAAAGTTCTCCTTAGTTATTCTATTCAGCCGCCGTGCAATTATTGAGGCTAGTATGTCGCCTCTAAATGGTAAGTTTAGGAAAACCTGCTTGACTGTATGAATGAGTTTTTTGATTTCCCTATAGACACCAATGACATCAAAAACCTCATATTAGCATGTACTAAAAGCGTGCAATTTACATTTGAAGGGATATACTCCCGCAAGTTCAATGGTGTAGCTATGGGAAGTTGCATCAAACCCCTCCTGGCAGATGTATACATGTATCATCTGGAAAAACCAGTAATACAATTTTACAATAATTTTTTGCGCGGGTGGTGGTAACAATTCTTTAAATCAAGTTTGCGAGCTTGAAGTAAACACCAATCCCAATGTATTTAACCAGTCGTCGAACAACATAACAATCCGATTGTATGTTTGTTGATTCTAGTCGAGGTCCTGTTTGGTCTTGACTGGATACTAGTAGATTGTTGTTGAATTTTGTTATTCTTGGCCAGTGGATTAGAATATCATGTTGATGAAACTTTTGAATATTAAGGTCAGGTTTGTTGTTTTACATAAAGGGCTTCATAAATAAATAATAATTTTTCTGATTTTGCTTTATGTAGAATTGTGAAATTGGTTGCCAATACATAATCGGAAATAGTTGATTTACCTTACGGTGCCAAATCTTTGTTAATCAATTTCTGCGATAAATGTTGCTGGATTCTATTTATTAATTTCTTCTTCATACGTCCAATATATGTGCTACCGCGCATACATGAGAATTTGTAGACTATAAATGATTTGGAGAAAATTGGTAATTGATCTTTGGAATCCAACTTCATGATTCTGTGTGCAAAATGTGATTGATATTAACATTAACACTGGGAAAATTCTACTTAGTTATTCTATTTAGCTGCCGTGCAATTATTGAGGTTTGGAGGTCGCCTCTAAATGGTAAGTTTAGAAAACCATCAGGACAGTATTCTTTTAGTTCGAATCTGCCGTGGTCTGACGTTGACATCAATGAACCGCTCTGGGTAGTTGTCCATTAGAAAAATGATCCTCAGGTAGCCCAGTTCTTCTTCCTCGATCTTGTGTTCAGAGCAGATCTTCCTGATTCTGTTTGCTAGGTTGTAACTGTTTCTTTTGTTGGTTTTTGGTATACTGATGCTGTAGTTAATGTATTGCCCGATGGTAGTGGATTTTCTATATATGGCCAGCGTCAAATCCCCATTTTCTTCTCGAGTGAGTTTGATCTCAAGGAAGAGAAAACAATTGTTGCATTGAACAACAAGATATGTATATAAATGAAAGATTGTAGAGCGAAGTTTAATATTTTCAAATTAAATGCTATCCACTTTGTTATTAATGTGTTTTAATGCTTAAGAGAAAACACAGTTTTTTTTTATTTCTAACTTTGATTACCGTGACATCGCAACAGTACAGTTATAACAAAAATGTTCGATACTTTCTCTCCTATATTCTGCATACAAGATGGTCATATACCAGAGATTTAGAGATAGCTGCAATTATATATGGGATTAATTCATAAATTTGCAGATAGTTTGAGGATATATATATGTATATATATATATATATATATATATATATATATATATAAATATAGTTCTTAGGTCCAGGTTTTCCATGTACGCTAGGCATGCATATATTGAGTTTACTTACTGAGACAAATTCTTTGTTTAAAACAATTAGTGATTAAAAAAATAAATAGAACTGTTTCGGAACGATGTTACCACATTTGCTTAAATCTGCTATTGTGAGTATTGTGCTGTGTATATGTGTGACTATTGGCCTGATGATAGAACGGGAATTGCTGTTGCGAAATGTTGCCATTAAACATAGATTTCGTAACACCGCATTTTTAATGATTAGTATGAACGATGTTGAAGCCTTCGGAAGAAAGGGACGAATACGCACCCAGCCTGATTGAAGACAAAACAGATGCATACGTGGAAAGGTTGATCAATCGGATCTTTGTGAAACTGTTAGTGCAAAGCTACAACCCGCGTACGCAAAACGCGGCATTGCAAAAACTATCATGTTTGCTAAGTGCACAAAGGAAGATTTAAATATTTTCTATTGATTAATAAAATGTGTAATTAATAAATAAAATACTACAGTAATTATATTGTCTGCTTAGCACTTTTACATAGCAGCATTATATCAATTTTTATATAGGGTATCGTCGAGTGGTAAAATAATTATAAATAGTATGTAACTTTCGTTGACCAATGGCTATTATTGCCTTGCAAGTATTACTTTAAATAACACATACGCATAACAATTAACCACACATTCCTTAATGAAACGAGTAACTCAACTTCAAAGTTTCTTCTATTATGAAAAACTGGAAGACAAATGTTTAGGTTAAAATGAGAGAAATTCCACAGACAGGTAGAGGAAAATATACCCAAAATAGAAAACAGTCTGTAAAGGGAGTCGGCTAAATGAAATATGAGACAAAAATTTCATTTTAACAGAATTCAATAAAGGAAAATTCACGGTTAAGATAACTGCATACATACGAGCATCTATCTTAGTGAACGACAGTTATCGAATATACATTGCTCTAAGCACAAGCTAGATGCGCGCAATATTTTTTATTTTAAACTTGATTCTCCCGTTGAACGTAGAGAATAATCCAACGTTAACATTAAAAAGTTTAACACCTTTGGCGCTGTATTTAAGTGCTTACTGGCAAGCTCATAAATGGTATCCGGCACATGCTAAATGTTGAGTAAATTAATGCGAGACAAATGAACTTTGCTAACCCATAAACATATATTGATTACTATAATATTAGTGACACTTTTAAAAATAGTCAATGATATTGAGCATTTGCTTAGGATGACTTTGGCTTGCTCTTCTGAGCCTGTAGAAAATTACTGGGTAATAAATGAAGAAGAAAAGTGCGATCTTAAACTATTGTTTTCTTAGAATTAGTTATCAATCAGTTACCTGTAGCTCCGGCAATCAACTGGTCCAAACCAGAGCCGTGCGGCAAATAGGTGCCACCGAAAACTGAACCACCAGGAACAGCGCTCAAAGGCATTGTTACTCCGCTGAGTGGGCTACTTAACGGCGCTGTCTTTAGCAGACTTTCTAATTCAACAGAATTACCACCGAACTGTTGCCGTAGCAACGTACGAATGATTAATTCCTGACTGTGAATAGAAACATAGTTGACAATCAATGAAGAACAGGCAAATAATGACATAAATCCCGAAACAACGATGAAAGCATAACTCCACGAAAGTTGCAGATGATCTGGTTGAGGCAACCAGACTCTTTCACGAGACATCACGCCTATCAATATTGTCACTACAGTACAACAGCACACTATAAATGCAACGCAAAGAAAAAATGCAGGATGGGTTTCGAAATAATGAATAAATATAGGTTTGTTCAAACTATTATTCATTTGAATACACAGGAGGTATACAAATGCACACATTAGTGTATCATTATATGATTTAACTCAATGAATATTGCTTTTATAGCCTTAATGTAATCTCAGATGACAAATGCAATCAATCAACAAGACCATGGTTTTCATCTTACTGAGCACTTACCAGTAGTTGTCAGGTCTGAAGCAGAAATCACATTGAATGCAATTTCCAAATTTATACAAACTAGTTTTGATTACAATTTGCTTTAAGTGGGCGCAGTTTAGACTCATTTGACATAAAAATTTATTCTTATAACAGTCCAGTCACACGTACTGACTTGTTTCGACCTACAATGATCATTACCAGAGTACGACGATAAACTAAGTAGCGAGGATCAAAACGCAATGCATATATATGGTAAGAAAAATGAAATATGTGGCTCTCACATCTAGTAGTCTCGCATACATTGAACTTGACTGGAAATGTCCGCTGCACAATTTCTATTAACTGTTTGCAGCTTTCGCCACATATATACAGGTAATACAATTAACTATCAATCAATAATTGCGCAAGGGGTGGTAAAATTCTTTAAATCAATTTCGCGAACTTGAAGTAAACACAAATCACATTATATTAAACCATTCGTCGAACAACATAGCAAGATTACCGTCAGTCACACGAACTGACGTATTTCGAACATCCATGATCATCGTCAGCGTACGACGACAAACTTTCTGCCTAGGATCAAACCGCAATGCATATACATGGAAAGCAAAATGAGATATGCGGCTCTCACCTCTAGTAGACTCGCAAACATTATACTTGACTGGAAATGTCTGCTGCAAAATTTCTATGCATTTACGAACATTGACATTTTGCTGCTTTCGCCACATATACATAGGTAATCCAATTAAACAATCAATAAGTGCGCGGGTGATTATAACAATAAGTTAAATCAACGTTTCATTTTTATCTTACACTCCGCAATAGTAGTAAGAATTGTTGTGACAAGGTTTTGAGCGCAAGAGCATTTGGCTATGCCATGCCAGTTATCCCCGGAAACACTGGAGCCGTGCATAACACACAATTCTCAGTTTCAAATCAATTTATGGTATTTTCCAGTCTTTAAAAAGCATCAGCACTCGCGTCTGACAGATATAATGCTACAACAAATGAAACGTTTTTTTGCGAAGCTGGATTAATTGAAATGACCCGATCTGCGTTTTGATTAACGCAGTTGTTAATCTAGAAACAAATTAGTTCAATTATGACAAAAAGGATAAAACAAAGACAGCATGAACGGAAAGTATAATCTCGTGTAGATTCATCAGTGGGAGCCGGTATAACGCCCTCTACCCCACTATATATTTTTCAAGGAATGTGGGAAAAAAGGACGGTACAATCTCCTAGACTAATGTGTAAATCATTAGTGAAGCAAACATCATATAAAGTCTCGACAATGCGACTTTAACTCCATCTCACACTATATAATATATATACCGAGTCCGTAAAGGATACCAACAGGATGGCTATTGTGTCAGTACACGATACCAGCATTATAGTTCCAAAAAGGTACATGGTATTAACTTTATGGTTGCCTAGTCGGTACATGGTACCACCATGATGAATTTTAATGTATGCTATTGCTGAACAAATGTTAATTCAGTAAATCCATACACTCTAGCCTTGAACGATATCAGTTAACACATATCGAAGTAATCATGACATCATTGAATTCAACATATAACAGTTAAATACTGTTTTTGCAAGTAAGTATAAGGTGTTGCGAATTTAGCAAAAAATTAGTTCAAATATGACCAGAAGGACAAACCAAAGACAGAATGCAAGGAAAGTCTAATCTAGGGCACAGTAGTTTCTTTCTTAATGGCGACTCACCAGTAGGAAACGGTATTACGCCCTTTACACATATGTATTTGGATGAGGAATGTGGGAAATCAAGAAGGTACAATCTCCTAGATGTATAAGTAAACCTGTGGTAGTTCGGCTAACATCATATAAATTATCGACAAAACTAATTCATCGCCATCTCACTTTATATAATATATAGACCGTGTCTATATAGGATACCAACAAGATGGCTATTGTGTCAGTACACGATACCAGCATTAAAGTACCTAAAGGGTACATGGTATTAACACTATGGTTGCCTAGTCGGTACATGGTACCATAATGATGAATTTTAACAAAATTGAGAATTACAATTATTTCTGAACTCCTTTTACTCTAGTAAATCCATACACTCTGGCCTCGATCGATATCGGTTATCACATTTCGCGGTAATCATGACATCATTCATTTTAATATATAACAGTTATATACTGTTTTTTAAATCAAGTTTGCGTGCTTGAAGTAAACACCAATCCCATTGTATTTAACCAGTCATCGAACAACATAACAAAACTACCGCCAGCTGCAACGCACTGACGCGTTTCGACCTTCCATGATCATCATCAGAGTACGACGGCAAACTGACTATCGAGGATCAAACCGCATTGAATATATATGGAAATCAAATTTAGATATGCGGCTCTCACCTCTAGCAGTCTTGCATACATTGAACTTGACTGGAAATGTCGGCTGCACAATTTCTATGCAGTCACGAACATTAACTGTTTGCAGCTTTCGCCACATATACATATATAGGCAATGTAATTTAAACAATAATTGATTGCGCGGGTGGTGGTAACAATTCTTTAAATCAAGTTTGCGTGCTTGAAGTAAACACCAATCCCATTGTATTTAACCAGTCATCGAACAACATAACAAAACTACCGCCAGCTGCAACGCACTGACGCGTTTCGACCTTCCATGATCATCATCAGAGTACGACGGCAAACTGACTATCGAGGATCAAACCGCATTGAATATATATGGAAATCAAATTTAGATAGTCAGTTTGCCGTCGTACTCTGATGATGATCATGGAAGGTCGAAACGCGTCAGTGCGTTGCAGCTGGCGGTAGTTTTGTTATGTTGTTCGATGACTGGTTAAATACAATGGGATTGGTGTTTACTTCAAGCTCGCAAACTTGATTTAAAGAATTGTTACCACCACCCGCGCAATCAATTATTGTTTAAATTACATTGCCTGTATATGTATATGTGGCGAAAGCTGCAAACAGTTAATGTTCGTGACTGCATAGAAATTGTGCAGCCGACATTTCCAGTCAAGTTCAATGTATGCGAGACTGCTAGAGGTGAGAGCCGCATATCTAAATTTGATTTCCATATATATTCAATGCGGTTTGATCCTCGATAGTCAGTTTGCCGTCGTACTCTGATGATGATCATGGAAGGTCGAAACGCGTCAGTGCGTTGCAGCTGGCGGTAGTTTTGTTATGTTGTTCGATGACTGGTTAAATACAATGGGATTGGTGTTTACTTCAAGCACGCAAACTTGATTTAAAGAATTGTTACCACCACCCGCGCAATCAATTATTGTTTAAATTGCATTGCCTGTATATGTATATGTGGCGAAAGCTGCAAACAGTTAATGTTCGTGACTGCATAGAAATTGTGCAGCCGACATTTCCAGTCAAGTTCAATGTATGCAAGACTGCTAGAGGTGAGAGCCGCATATCTAAATTTGATTTCCATATATATTCAATGCGGTTTGATCCTCGATAGTCAGTTTGCCGTCGTACTCTGATGATGATCATGGAAGGTCGAAACGCGTCAGTGCGTTGCAGCTGGCGGTAGTTTTGTTATGTTGTTCGATGACTGGTTAAATACAATGGGATTGGTGTTTACTTCAAGCACGCAAACTTGATTTAAAGAATTGTTACCACCACCCGCGCAATCAATTATTGTTTAAATTACATTGCCTATATATGTATATGTGGCGAAAGCTGCAAACAGTTAATGTTCGTGACTGCATAGAAATTGTGCAGCCGACATTTCCAGTCAAGTTCAATGTATGCAAGACTGCTAGAGGTGAGAGCCGCATATCTAAATTTGATTTCCATATATATTCAATGCGGTTTGATCCTCGATAGTCAGTTTGCCGTCGTACTCTGATGATGATCATGGAAGGTCGAAACGCGTCAGTGCGTTGCAGCTGGCGGTAGTTTTGTTATGTTGTTCGATGACTGGTTAAATACAATGGGATTGGTGTTTACTTCAAGCACGCAAACTTGATTTAAAGAATTGTTACCACCACCCGCGCAATCAATTATTGTTTAAATTGCATTGCCTATATATGTATATGTGGCGAAAGCTGCAAACAGTTAATGTTCGTGACTGCATAGAAATTGTGCAGCCGACATTTCCAGTCAAGTTCAATGTATGCAAGACTGCTAGAGGTGAGAGCCGCATATCTAAATTTGATTTCCATATATATTCAATGCGGTTTGATCCTCGATAGTCAGTTTGCCGTCGTACTCTGATGATGATCATGGAAGGTCGAAACGCGTCAGTGCGTTGCAGCTGGCGGTAGTTTTGTTATGTTGTTCGATGACTGGTTAAATACAATGGGATTGGTGTTTACTTCAAGCACGCAAACTTGATTTAAAGAATTGTTACCACCACCCGCGCAATCAATTATTGTTTAAATTACATTGCCCTGTATATGTATATGTGGCGAAAGCTGCAAACAGTTAATGTTCGTGACTGCATAGAAATTGTGCAGCCGACATTTCCAGTCAAGTTCAATGTATGCGAGACTGCTAGAGGTGAGAGCCGCATATCTAAATTTGATTTCCATATATATTCAATGCGGTTTGATCCTCGATAGTCAGTTTGCCGTCGTACTCTGATGATGATCATGGAAGGTCGAAACGCGTCAGTGCGTTGCAGCTGGCGGTAGTTTTGTTATGTTGTTCGATGACTGGTTAAATACAATGGGATTGGTGTTTACTTCAAGATTTAAAGAATTGTTACCACCACCCGCGCAATCAATTATTGTTTAAATTGTATTGCCTATATATGTATATGTGGCGAAAGCTGCAAACAGTTAATGTTCGTGACTGCATAGAAATTGTGCAGCCGACATTTCCAGTCAAGTTCAATGTATGCAAGACTGCTAGAGGTGAGAGCCGCATATCTAAATTTGATTTCCATATATATTCAATGCGGTTTGATCCTCGATAGTCAGTTTGCCGTCGTACTCTGATGATGATCATGGAAGGTCGAAACGCGTCAGTGCGTTGCAGCTGGCGGTAGTTTTGTTATGTTGTTCGACGACTGGTTAAATACAATGGGATTGGTGTTTACTTCAAGCTCGCAAACTTGATTTAAAGAATTTGTTACCACCACCGCGCAATCAATTATTGTTTAAATTGTATTGCCTATATATGTATATGTGGCGAAAGCTGCAAACAGTTAATGTTCGTGACTGCATAGAAATTGTGCAGCCGACATTTCCAGTCAAGTTCAATGTATGCGAGACTGCTAGAGGTGAGAGCCGCATATCTAAATTTGATTTCCATATATATTCAATGCGGTTTGATCCTCGATAGTCAGTTTGCCGTCGTACTCTGATGATGATCATGGAAGGTCGAAACGCGTCAGTGCGTTGCAGCTGGCGGTAGTTTTGTTATGTTGTTCGATGACTGGTTAAATACAATGGGATTGGTGTTTACTTCAAGCACGCAAACTTGATTTAAAGAATTGTTACCACCACCCGCGCAATCAATTATTGTTACATTGTATTGCCTATATATGTATATGTGGCGAAAGCTGCAAACAGTTAATGTTCGTGACTGCATAGAAATTGTGCAGCCGACATTTCCAGTCAAGTTCAATGTATGCAAGACTGCTAGAGGTGAGAGCCGCATATCTAAATTTGATTTCCATATATATTCAATGCGGTTTGATCCTCGATAGTCAGTTTGCCGTCGTACTCTGATGATGATCATGGAAGGTCGAAACGCGTCAGTGCGTTGCGAGCTGGCGGTAGTTTTGTTATGTTGTTCGATGACTGGTTAAATACAATGGGATTGGTATTTACTTCAAGCACGCAAACTTGATTTAAAGAATTGTTACCACCACAGGCGCAATCAATTATTGTTTAAATTACATTGCCTATACTGTTTTTGGCGGAGAACTAATATATATGCAAGTATGTATTAGGTGTTGCGAACTGAGCAAAAGATTAATTAAATTATTACAAGAAGGATAAACCAAATACAACATGAACGGAAAGTCTAATCTCGTGCACATTCGTTTCTTGCTTACTGGCGACTTCTCAGTAGGAGCCGGTATTACGTCCTTTACTCACTATGTATTTGGGTGAGGAATGTGGGAAAAATAATCTCGTGGTGACGTGTACCGACTCGGCAACCATTGTGTTATTTCAGTGGACCATTTTTGGTACTATAATGTCGGTATCCGGTACTGACACAATAGCCATGCTGTTTGTATCTTTTACAGACTCGGTATATATATATATATATATATATATATATATATATATATATATATATATATATATATAGTGAGTTAGCGTTGTCGAGATTTTATATTATGTAAGTTTTCCCACTGTGGGTTTACACATTCGTATAGAAGATTATACCGTCCAATTTTCCACATTCCTCATCCAAATATATAGTAGGAAAAGGGCATAATACAGGCTCCGACTTATGAGTCGCACAGTAAGCACGAAACGAACATGCACGAGATTAGTCATGCTGTCTTTGGTTTATCCTTCTGGCTATATTTGAATTAATGTTTTACTAGGTTCAACATCTAATACATATATATATATATATATATATATATATATATATATATATATATAACACCTTGACTTCTAGTTTATTTAATCCGTTGTGTGTGGCCTCGTTTCAGTTTGTTGAGAAGCGAGATCTGCCTATATAGTATTGCAATTCATTCCCTATCTTCTTGTTCAAATTCAAGTTGCAGAAATTCTGGTATATAAATTTAAGTTCAAAATGAAGAAGAGACGAGTTAAGTTGAGGAATTGCATTTCCTTCCCGATGCATTTTTAATTTTATACTCATAATATATGCTATTTTAGGATCTTAAATAGCATTCCACCAAACGACTTTCTAGTGCATCTTCATTCGAGGAGCCAGCAATTGCATTTGCTTTTTATTTTTTGTTAAGATCAGCCAAACTGAACAGTTTGTACGGTCAAATACTGTTTGTTGCGGAGAACTAATATATATGCAAGTATGTATTAGGTGTTTGAACCTAGTAACAAATTAGTTCAGTTGTGACCAGAAGGATAAGCCAAAGGCAGCATGAACGGAAAGTATAATCTCATGCACATTCGTTTCGTGCTTACTGGCGACTCATCAGTAGGAGCCGGTATTACGCCCTTTAACCACTATATATTTTGGTCAAGAATGTGGGATAATAGGACGGTACGGTCCTTGGTTAACATTTTTAATGAGAAGTATGCAGTTTCATATAAGTACAACTTTTTTATATTGTACTGATGCCTTTCTGAAGTCAAACTTAATATTTAAAATTTTTTCTACCCTTCTGATCAAATGTTGCATGCTAGATTGATAATGTTTCATACAATTTGAAAATAATGAAGAATTATGCAATCCAATAATTTATTTACTTTGGGATTATTTCTCTTCCGTCAAATATCAATAAACAAATATCAAGAAGAAATGGGCGTGAGTGAATGATAGTCTCAAGACAATGAACCATCATCACCAGGAACATAAATCATTAAAAAGTTGTTTCTTTCTTCACTTTACTCAAACCACTACTATACACAGTAATTTCATTTTGAAAAGACGTAGTAAAAATAGTCTGCTTACCAGAAATACCTAACATCAGAATATTCGCAGCATTTAACTTCCACTGCCGGTATGGTAATTGTTCAGTAAACTGCAAAATTAATATATAGAGCGCTGCTAGATTACACATGGTGTTGATAATGGACAAAATCTGCACTAAATAGAACCAAGCTAAAACATAAAATATTTGGAAAAGATAAAAAATCAAGCTGAGTTAAACATATATATATATATATATATATATATATATATATATATATATATATATATAGTATAATAATTTATGAAACGAATAAAAATTAACTAATGAAGATTACTTGTATTTTAGATAGTTGCCAGTTTACTTCGAGAATACTGAACAACACATATTACAATCTTTCCATTATGCCAATTCTAGATTTTGGCTTGGTTAATCGAATGTAACTTAATCTGATTTTTCATTTTATTTATATTAATATGCAGCAGTCATACGATTGTTGGTGGTTACTGCATATGACTGTGCCTCTGTGCGAGTAGAATCCATTCTTGTTATTTAAAATTGATGCTTGAGAACTGGTCATACTTGTATAAGTGGTAAAAGTTTAAACCAAAGACGCCGTGGAGTAAAGGTGCACAACCTACGTGTTTTGCTTCAACTATTTCTATTCAGCAAGATCTAATCCCAAAGAAAGTGACTTAAAAGTTTGCCGCGCAATAAAATCTGGCCTTTACTTCCAAATTATGTGAATATGTGAACTCTTGTCATTTAGTGTGTTAATAATATCATTTAAACAGCTGACTAAGGCGTTTTGAATTAAGCAAAACGAACGAAAACTCCTGAATCTCGAAAAAATTCGCAATAATAAATATCCAGTTAATTCACAAGCCTCAAAAGAGAAAATTTAACTTCGATGTTTCTGATGGTTGATACAATACTCACAGAAAATGAATTTGTGATGATATCCTCATTCAAGACAGATATATAAAAACTTACTATAATTAATTAAACGGACATTGGTTGCGCGGGCAGTGATAACATTTATTATAATCAAGTTAGTTGTCTTTATATAAGCACCTGACCCATTAATTACTTACATATATCAGTATAAACTAAGAATTGTATAGTGTGGAAAAGACAATTCATCCAGTAGACCGGTTTCGTCCTTATTGGGAACGGCAAATTCTGGCCAGTACATGATGAGTTCCCAATAAGGACGAAACCAGTCTACTGGATGAACTACCTTATCTACACTATGCAATTCTTAGTTTATACTGATATATATATGTAAGTAATTAATGGGCCAGGTGCTTATATCAAGACCTGCATCCTTGATTATAATGATTACAATAATCAAGTTTGCGGTCTTGATATAAACACCTGACCCACTAAGTACATATATTTTTCAGTATAAACTAAGAATTGCATAGTGTACAAAAGACATTTCATCCAGTATACCGGTTTCGTCGTTATTCGGAACTCATCAAGTATTGCACAAAATTTGCCGCAGGAAGGGCTCAAACCTGGACACGACTGCTTCGGAATCTAGTGGTGTAATCACTGAGACACCCAGCCACACACCACACACAATTTTAAGTTATATACTAACTAATTTAACTCGATTAGTCTTTCTTCTTTAAGGTGGCATAAATCTAGACTCAAATTTAAAAAAAATCCTGTCAGAATTGAACAGACACAACATTACATGGGGTAGTAATATTGAAATGAACATTTATATAATTAAATGAATGTTGGTTGCGCGAGTGATAATCTGTTAATATTTATTTTAGTTCATATAGTGTTTTTTAGTTTGCATCAATACCCGGCCTTAATAGATATTTTTTATACTCACGTGTATACACGAACCTACACCCTCACACACATACCTATACACGCACATATATTTCCTCTAATCTAAATTGACATTTATAGAATAAAAATAAATAAACTGTATGGATTGACATGTGCGACTATCCGTGATGTCACGATTTATTAAATTGCTTTTACGGATCAACATAATGTCCATTTAAATACTGTTTGGTGCGAAGAACTAATATATGTGCAAGTATGTATTAGGTGTTGCGAACCTAGTAACAAATTAGTTCAGTAATACCGGCTCCTACTGATGAGTCGCCAGTAAGCACGAAACTAATGTGCATGAGATTATACTTTCCGTTCATGCTGCCTTTGGTTTATCATTCTGGTCACAACTTAACTAATTTGTTACTAGGTTCATAACACTAACTATCTCTACATATATATTAGGTCTTCGCAACAAACAGTATTCAACTGTAATATATTGAATTGAATGATGTTATGCTTACCGCGAAATGTGATAACTGATGTCGATCAAAGTCAGAGTGTATTGATTTACTGGAGCAACAGGTGTTCAGAAATTGTTGTAATTCTCAATTTCGGTGAACTATAGCATTAATTGATATCTATCAGGTTGGTATCATGTACCGACTCGGTAACCATAGTGTTAGTACCATGTACCTTTTCGGTACAATAATGATGGTATCGGTTACTAACACAATAGTCATAGTGTTAGTATCCTTTACAGACTAGGTTCGCAACACCTAATACATACTTGCAATACGACCGAATGTCTGTTGAGTCTGGTCGAGGGGGCGTTTGGTCTGCATGGATGCTAGTAAATTTTTGTTGGCTTTTGTGATTCGTGGCCAGACGATTAGAATATCATGTTGATGAAACTTTTGTTTTATATAAAGGGCTTCATGTAGAATAGAGAATTTGAACTTGACTGGGTGCCCTGTTATTGATATATAATCGGAAATAATTAAACGAACATTGGTTGCGCGGGTGGTGATAACAATTATTATAATCAAGGTTGCGGTCTTGATATAAACACCTGACCCATTAATTACTTACATATATCAGTATAAACTAAGAATTGTATAGTGTAGAAAAGGCAATTCATCCAGTAGACCGGTTTCGTCCTTATTGGGAACTCATCATGTACTAGCCAGAATTTGCCGCGGACTGGACTCGAACCTGGGCACGTCTGCTTCGGAATCTGGTGCACACATATACGCACATACACAAACACACACACACAAACATATATATATATATATATATATATATATATATATATATATATATATATATATATACGATACCTTCTTCGTACCTCACTTACAGTGGTCAGTATAAATGATGTTGAAGCTTTCGTAGGAGAGGAACGAATTCACACCCAGTCACCGCAAAGACCAACTCGATGCGTACTTGGAGGTGTCTCGTTCAGATCTTTGCGCAACTGATACCGTAAAACGACATCCAGCGAACGTAAATCGTGAAGAATCAAGATGTGATACTCGCACTACGCAATAATTCAAGAAATATCTTACACTTACGCTTTTCTAATTCATTATATTTTTAATCTTCAATTGGATTTCGATACATACATTAATGCCTCTATGCAGAGTATACAAATCACCAGTCTCTCACTTGTGCATCTTTACGAAGAAGACCTAATTGACATTCAAATTGATATATTGCGCAGAAGTTTGGGCTTCATGACCGTATAGTGGAATGTATTAATTCTAACTATAATTATTATCCTATGAGATTATTTTGACCACTATACATCTACAATAATAGCTAACATTACACTATTACACGATTGGAATATCTTATTAATGGATATTTTGTGCTCCCCATGCTTATAAGCTGTTATTTATTTAATAAAAAGTAAAAATGTTATTCTTATTGTGTGTCGTGGCGCGCGCGATCTTATATTTATATATAAATTTCATATATATACATAAAATTTCATAGCTATTTAAAATTTATTCTGCATATTTAAAGCATCTCAATTATAAATAACCAATTTTACACATTTGTATAAAATATATGTTTATAAAATTTGGTTTTTGTACACTTAACCTCATTATTGCACAATTTTGTATTATTATTTAACTAATTAAATGCTATATTATTGCCTACGAAATATTAAATATAAAACAATAACACCCAGTAACTGTAAATTTTATTTCAATTAATTTACTTTTGAATAAAATATTGGTACTTGAAGAAAATCTTCTCTCATTAGAGGGATATATTAGAAGAAAACATAACGCAACATTCGATAAAATCCTAAAACAACGATATATCATCTCTCTCAATAAGCATATAAAAACTTCACATAAAATTCAATGTACCATCATCTTTACACTCTCCAGCCAAACCATCAGATTATGCGTATGTTTAGACGCTAGGTAAAATCGTGAAAGAAGGGTAACTTAATAGTAATTGTTAACAAGACACTGGCACGGAGCTTTAATGCCAAAAATACAATGTACAACCTACCAAGGCGATCTTAAGCAGTCAACTCATCACCGTTTTCCTCGATACGCGATAATGTAAAATTGTACTAATCCCTACTCAAAAGGCCCAATTTCTACGTCATAGAAAACAAATTTCAGAACACTATCGTTCCAAAATTTGAATAACATACTCACTAATCCACAGCAAAATACAAACAATAATAAAAATATCAAACCATTTATCTCAAAAATTTCCAAACAAACCTATAAGCAAGCCCCGTATAAATCAATATCAAAGGAATTCCCAGTATCAAAACCCATGCCTAAATAGGCTGCATCCATAAATACACCCACATAAAAAAATAATACCACAAAACTATTTAAAACCAAAAAATATCTATAAAGAAATCGTCATGGATTACTCTCAATTTTCACTCGAGTAATGCACTAAAACCAACGAATCAGAAAACTCTAACAGTAAATAAAATAAAACCGAATGAATTACAACATATATAAGCAATACAATTAAACGAAAATTGATTGCGTGGGTGGTGGTAAAAATTCTTAAATCAAGTTTGCGAACTTTAAGTAAACACCAGTCCCATTTTATTTAACCAATATTCGAACAACGCAACAAAGCTACCGCCAGTTGCACGCACTGACGCGTTTCGACCTTCTATGATTATTATCAGAATAAGACGGAAAAATGAATAGCGAGGATCAAACCGCATTTCGTAAATATGGAAAGCAAAATTAGATATGCGGCTCTCACCTTTAGTAGTCTTGCATACATTGTACTTGACTGGAAATTTAGGCTGCACAACATCTATGCAGTCATGGGCATTAGATATTTGCAGCTTTCGCCGCACACACACACACACACACACACACACACACACATATATATATATATATATATATATATATATATATATATATATATAACTACAATTAAACAAGTAAACTTCAAGCTCGCAAACTTGATTTAAAAAATTGTTACCACCACCCGCGAAATCAATTATTGTTTAAATGTTTTGCCTATATATGTAAATGTGGCAACAACAGCAAACAGTTAGCATAGAAATTGTGCAGCCTTAATTTCCAGTCATGTAGATTGTACGCAAGATTACTAAAGGTGAGAGCCGCATACCTAATTTTGCTTTCCATATATATGCAATGCGTTTGATCCTCGCTAGCCAATTTGCCGTCGTACTCTAATGATGATCGTGGAAGGTCGAAACGCGTCAGTGCGTGCGACTGGCAGTAGTTTTGCTATGTTGTTCAAAAACTGGTTGAATAAAATGGGATTGGTATTTACTTCTAGCCCGCACACTTAATTTAAAGTATTAAAACATTGTTGTCCTAATCTCTTGATTAAACCACGACAAAGATCATTGAGCCAATCTGCTATACTAATCAACCAGACTAAAGATATCGGTATATTTTAATTTGTAATAATTTCTGGACATTCAACAAAATCACTATATTTAATAAAAACCACCAAAATTTACAGGAGCGCAACCCATTCATATGAGCTCGCAAATTCGATTCCGATAAACTTTGTACAATAAGTCAAAATCCAAGATTTCTAAACCCAAATTTAATCTCTCCGTTCAATCGCCATATCAGCTAAGACTGCGTATAATTGATCTCTCAGAAACGTTCAGTCATAAAGCGTACGAGAGTGGATAGAAGCTCAAGTAAAGGAGGTGGCAACGCTATCTATTTACAAAAAGGTTAAGTTTTTTCTTTATACATAATTTCTACCACAATACAGAGTAGAGCATCAGAAAAAATCGTTTAATAGGTTTGATTTACTGTTGTTGATTGTATGCATCGGAAACATTCAACAGACTCGCAAGCTGATATGACATTTTCCAGGTTTGACGCAAACAATTAACGAAAACATCTTTACTTATAAAATCATTGTAAGAGGACATTGAAGCAGATAATACTTACTACATATACATACACAATGTGTTCATGGACAACCATTTATCTCAAAAACAAGCAATGCACCAGACATGAGAGATTCTTTTACGAAACTGTGACTTATCGACTGGCTACTCGTTGCACAAAAGGCCAGTATGCTCTATATTAAACAGAATAAATAACTATGTCAAATGCACAAGGTAAAAAGCTGTCTTTGAAATGATATATTTCTGTGTTAACCGTAATGGCCGATAATGAAACTTTAAATAAAATTTAGCACTCAAATAGAAGGCAGTTACTTCACCTAGTTTAACAACTATCTCAATCGAGTAAAATTTACATTTGCAAGTCAAATTATACAACTATACATCCATATAGTCAAATTTACAAAAGGCAATTCTAATCAATTCAAGGCTCATCATTTAAGTACTGCTTTACGTCCAGAATTGCTAACGTTGACGATATCGCTTATTCCGAAAAGCGGCAATTCGTAGATCTCCTCATTTAATAACATTCGTCTCATCTCCAGCTTTCCAGCATTAATTAAAGTTTTGAACAGAATTCTATTTAAAGGAATATCTATTTTAATTAAATCAAGAACCAGTTTCACTCTTTTGGATTATCAACGCGAGATAATGGTTTGGTATTCCCCTACCGCTAATCTAGCTATCGTCCTAGATCGTTGCTATTCATCTATCTGTTATGGACACAGCTGCACTCTCCTCTTATTTGATATATCTAAGCCAGTAAGATCCGTCTCCTTCTCGGCGATTGAATGGCATATGCGATCGCGTCTTTAGGCTTCACTGTTACTATCTCTAAAACCGATTAATATCTGTAGGAATCGTCAATGGTCAGTGAAGATGAGCCTCTATCCGTTCTGGTGTTCCACAGGGACCAGTACTCTGCTCTTTAATCTAGCACTTTTTGATGTTTAGGATACCCAACTAAAACTTTTAAAATATCTCGATGGCATAATATTAGTTGTAGCTGCTCTGCTAGCGCGGGCTCCCACGTACCACAGATTACTCAGCAGCTAAACTTAATGCAAACTCATCTTCGCGAAATTGACCTGAAAAGTAGCCCGGATAAAACTCGCTTATTAAAGTTTGGCTCCAACTCTATTAATCATTTGACGCATAACAACCTCTCCTTACATATAGAAACCATCGTATAAATTAGGTATCACGTTATCTAAGTCACTGGACTTCTAACCACAGGTCAAAAAAGTTAAATTTAAGCTCTTCAAATAGGCTCGTTTAATACGCTGAGACTTACCTAATTCAAAGCTTATGACCAGCCCTTCATATTCTATGCCAGTGAGTTTTACTGCTCCCTCATGTTGACATCTTACTTTGATTTAGAGAAGTTTGTCTCTCATTTTCTGAAACGTGTCTTCCTATTTGGTTGGGACTATCGTGAGCTACTTCTCATTTCTGGTCTCCTACCCTTGTGATTTAGTCACCAAATAAGAGCAATCTCCTTCGTACAAAGGTCTCAACAAGCCTTTAATTGACGAATTTCTCTTAACATCACCGACCATCTGTTACGCGTAATTTCATGCCCTCAATACAATCCTAATATTAAAATAAATTAACTTTTTTATGTTTGGACATTTGATGTTTCATAAAAAAGTTGTTTTTTATATATTATATTTTTTAGGAATTTTCTATGTGCAAATTGTCGAACATTATGATTTGCCTTTGGCGAATTTATAATCGATTCTTATTGAGATATTTAGTTGCATGATTCGTAAGTTTCGTGATCATGGTTTAAGTTCATAATACTTCCTGAATGCCAATTATGGAAACGATATTTTGGCACTAAATCATTGAAATTGACCACAAATTATTATTCTTATTGATATTACGGGAAGAATATCAAATTCGCATCAGGTAATAATTTTGGATATACTGTTTTCAAAGTTTTCACTTCTGGAAAGCCGCATTGTGGCAATCAGTGAGACGGTGAGCACACGCACTTTTCTGTAATATATATTATTATAAATATTATTTTAATATAACGGATGACAACAATAAGTATGAGGATACAGAGCAATTGACCGAAATACTTTAGAAATTTAGATTAAGAGAAAGATCTAGGGAATTTAATAGTTCTAAATTTGGTTTCCATACACCGAATTGTATATCCGAGCGTAGCACCTCAGGGGTTCTCCTAAAGTAGTGACCAAAGGGCCTCTATAAAAGATGGTGACTGCGCCCAGATCCAATATACGGAAAGGTATATGAAATATGAGGATCGCAATAGTCGTAATCATATGGATCACCTCGTACAAACCAGACAGCCATACTGATTGGGTTGACGGTGCAAAAATGGTTTTTAAACTAAGAAGCACCGACAACACAGAAATGGTTGCCTCGGCTCGGTGGTCAGTGCATGAGCCAGTGAAAAGCAACCAATCTAGATTTATGAAATTAGTCATTAAAACTAAATCATTTAATTCGTTTGAGCTTCCTGTTGGAGAGCTTCAAAGACGGTATCAGCTCGAGAGGTCAGAGAAAATGACTGATATTTTAAGTCAGGAAGAAGACGGTAAATCAACATCCATCTGAATTTGACGACAGATTACTTGCAAAATCTATCAAACTTGATATCTTTTAGGAATTTGTAAACAGCATATCCATAGCAGAACTGCCTGATAGATAAAGAGCTACTCTAGATGGTTATGATACATTGGAACTAGAGTGGTTAAAGAAGCTCAGCGGATTAGATAAAATGTACGAGCAGCAGGAACCCAAGATGTATGCTGTAACTACAGATTCGCACCTTCAGCAGAAACCTAGACTCATCTCAGAAAGGCTCTCTTCATTATAGAATAATTTTAGTACCCTAGGAGGAGCAATGTGTTTGGTGAATAAAAGGTTGAAACTTTAAGCAGCGGTAGGACAAGTTCTCGTTGCCAAAAGCCAAGTTCCAAGCACCGGGGAGGAAAATCGCGTGAAGTTGTTCAAGAATCACACGAGTGGTGCATATCGCTCCATAGGTATGCCGAGTTTGGAAGGTTTTAGGGCAAATGATGCAACTTTTCACGGTTGAGTGGTCGCCGATGAAAAAGTAGTACTAACCCTAAGCCATGCATAATTCACCGGAAAACTAGTTAATTCCTCATTAGTAGGAGTGGTAGGGGTGGTTGCGCATGCAAGGCTCCAAGGAGTGCCTAATAGAGGCATTGTAAAATCATCGAAGTTAGAGTCGAGAGCTTCGATGGATGATAAGCAAACGAGTGCAATCCGTAAAACTGTTAGATTTCGGATAGATCTTGAGTAGTTCGCTGGCTATAACAGCAACAAGTTCGTAATAGCTGATGAAGTCAGTGGATTAAATTTCTTAATAGACACGGGTACCAAGGGGAGCATAGATAGATCCACTGTGGTGGAAATAGATTGTCCAACATTCGATTAACAACTTTGGGCTGCCAACGGAAGTCAAATTTTAGTTAAGGGCATGAAAGAATAGTCTATGAAATTGAGGCAGAAAGCATCGTTCACGTAAAAATTTCTGGTCACTGACATTAAAAGACTGCACCATTGGGATGAATTTTTAATCAATTTCAACCTGGCATTAGAAATCAAGACCAGGACTACTGGGCAAGGCACAACGATAGTGAATTATACTGAGCATGGGATCTCAGTAATTTGGTCAGATAGCCTACCCAAAACCATCGTCGCCGTTGAATTAGCGAAAGTCTTCGACAAAAATCTGGCCATTTTCTACGAATTCTAAGCGGAATAGGCTGAAGACATAAATAGAACACCAAATCGAATTGGTGACACCATTACCCTGTTTGCTAAAGGCTCAACTGTCAGCAAAGCATAATCAACAAATTTAAGCGATTAATGGTGGAAGGGTTTTATGGGCGTTCAAATTCAAAAATTGCATATCCAATAGTGGTGGTTCCCAAATCTGAACTGGGACAATGGAGGGTTTGTGGTTATTATATTCTATTGAATTCGGTAACGAAATGTGATTCGTATCCTCTACCGAACCAGAGTACTTTGCTCTGGAATATAATTTGTGTACGAGGTTTACATACGTAAAATTTGCAGAAAGCATACTAACAATTGTGTCGTCCAGCTGAGACTTAAAAACCCTAACACTGCAGTCAAAGTGTTAATCTGTGCAGACAATTCTGTTACTAGGTTTTACAATCCGTATGAGGCCATTTTTAAAACCAACAAAATGCTGTATCTTTAATAAATTATTTAGTGGAATTTGCTCGTATAAAGCTCGTCCATTATGTAAAACAAAATGGAAATATTTATTTTATATTCACTTCTGCGGCTCAAAGGCTGCTTCCATCATTGTGCTGACTGCTTCATCTGCGAGGACTTTTTGTTGTATTCATGTCACCCAAAGATAGGACACTTTGTGCGGTTCCGATATCAAAGCTGGTTATTTGCACACTGTCCATTTGCTAGAGTGGACATAGACGAAAGCATCATATGTAGATAATCTCAGGAGGAACACCGGGAGCACGTGGACGTCGTTTAATCCAAGCTGGGGCACAATGAAAGACTGGTTAATCAACTGTAAAATTTCTTAAACACTACTACCGAGGGAGGAAATAAAACACTTGACAGATAAGGTCCAAGCAATCAGAGATGTGCCAGAACCCAGAATTGTACACCAACAGCGTAGAATATTGGGGATAATAAGGTATTAGCGTCGTTTCGTACCATGATTAGCTGGAATTTTGGTTTCGTTAATTCGACATTTGATTCGTGACATTTATAGGATAATTATAAGCAAACCATATGGATTGACATACACGGATATCCGTGGTGTATCGATTTTTCAAATACATTTCCCGACACGTAAAAGGATCAAGAAAAAATTTTCTATTTTAATCATATTTCAGAAATTCTCAAATTCCCGGTTTATCTAATCTCATCCTGTGCGCAATAGGTTATAGATAGAGAAATAGGTTATTAAAACGATTGAACGAATGTAGTATTATTATATCATTCGGACAAGACCGAATACAGAGCATACATTAACGAATGGTATATCAACCAAATACATATTTATACCCATAACCTGTATAAATAAAAATTTTCATTTAAATATGTATCCAAAAAATTTATATATCAATGTATATATAAAGTTACCTGTAAGCAACAAGGTTGGTCCATAGAATTCACCTGGGGTATACAATATATTAGGAATAAGTATATTTATTTATTATATACTTATTTATAATTATTTATACCAATATCTTATAAATAAATATCAATTTACATATACGTCTACACCTCTTGCCATATAAAGCTAATCATAGCAACAAGTGGGTTCTTCTCACATCTTTAATAATTATCTATCTGTCGATCCTACATATATATATATATATATATATATATATATAAATGCAAGCGTATACGCAATATACAGTATTCATATCATATAAGCAACCATCTAAGACCCCCAAAGTATAAATTATATCAGTCCAAACACCTTTCTAAAAATTAACATTTTTATTTATATGTCTATATGTATATATAAATCTCTATAAGCAAGAAATGGATACTTTGAACTCAAGTACATACTATTCACACTTGAGATATTATATATATATATATATATATATATATACTACATAACTATATATATATATATATATATATATATACTCACATTATATAGATACATAAAAATCTATATATATATTTTACGTATATCCGAATCAACAAATAAACAACCATATGAGTTTCTCCCACATCTTATATATAAATCTAAATATCCATCCACAAATATTATGCATACCCAAATAAGCATATAAGCAAAAATGTGAGTTCATCCAACATCTCATATGAATACATAGGATCAATCATATATATGTCTATGTAAATATTTCAATAAGATCTGTGAGGACCTCACATGGTTGCTCATATTTTTATTTAGATATACAGATTTTATATGGCGTGTACACGTGAATATATATGGTAGAATATTATCGATTTATATAAGATGTGAGAGGAACTCATTTGTTTGTATTTATGTTTATCTAAGTATGCATAATAGATATGCATATGTATTGTGTATAGACATATATATGATTGATTATATGTAATCATATAAGATGTTGGATGATTCACATGTTTGCTTATATGCTTATTTGGGTATGCATAATATTTATATATCTGGATGAATATTTAGATTCATATATAAGATGTGAGAGGAGCTAAATGGTTGTTCATATGTTGATTTAGATATACATAATATACATGGTTTGCAGACGTGTATATGTATGGATATTTATGTATTCAAATAAAATGTGAGTATAAAGAAATATATATGTAAAGTAGATGTATTATATACTCAGGTTGAATAGTTGGTACTTGCAGTTTGATTAAAATAATAAATTTTGTTGATTCTTCTACGTGTCGGGAAATGCAAATAAAAAATCGTGACAGTACGGATAGGCGTGTATTTCAATCCATATGGTTTGCTTATGTTTATTCTATAAATGTCACTTTAGATTAGAATACTCATATGCGTGTATAGTTTGTTGTGTGCGTAGGGGTTTATGTGGGTATTTTCATGTATACATGTGAGTATAACAGAATAGGTATTAAGATAGGATATTAGAGCAGATAATAAAAAAATATTTTAGGAATTAGTATAAAGGTAATTAGATCCGTTTTGAATGAGGATACCGCATTTGCCACAAGTTGTACCTTTCTTGTGAGCATGGCGTCAACCCTGAAGATGGGACTGGAAATAATGTCCCGAAATTTTCGGAAAATCTAGTTCCAACGTCATCTTCAGCTATGCAGCTGATAGACGGCTTCGGATTGAAGGGACAAGTGAGAACCCATCAATCAGATCCAAACAAAATCTGTGCACCTGGAAATGTAAAGGATACAAGAATTTACTGACCTACGAGTGTTATCAATTGCCCCGCACAAGGAAAGAGAATAAAAAACAAAAAACTAAAGACAGGGCTGCGCAAGGTAAAACAGCATTTAGGCTAGAACTGTTAGGTGAAATCACCTGTGGACTGGACTAACCCGTTTGAGCTAGTCACTGATGCTTCAGATATACCATACGAGCAGTGCTATATCAGCGAGGTAATGGTATCGTTAAGCGGATAGGACGCTACAGTAGAAAACTCAAAATCGTGAAAAGCGATATGACACGCTTGGGAATGAGTTAATAGTGGTTTATGCTGCAGAGGTACATTTCGAGCACCACTTGGATGGACATCAATTCACAATATTGAATGAACATAAGTCATTGATAAGTAACCTAGGAAAGATATACAGCTTTAATTATTCTCGGAACATGAATTCAAAATAACCCGACTCGCAGAATTTGATTTCATCATTTCTCATATCTCGGGAAAAGATAACTTGGTTATATATACGCTCGATAACCCACATTTATCCGGTCGTAGCCAATCGTCAGATCTATTGAATATTCCAATGATTTGGCCCGGTAAATAATGGAAGTGCAGGCTGTTGATCCTTTAGTATGTGTGTTGGATAAAATTTCAGCGTACACACACAGGAAGGTTGGAGAAATCTCCAGAAGCCAACCTAGACCATATTTACTGTTAGAATCAAGTTTGGTCACGCTTCCATTAAGGCAAGTATCAAGTTGATCAATGATAATTATGTATGGCCAAATATGTTTAAAAAAACATAAGGGCTTGGGTAAGGACATGTGTCCGGTGTCAAACTTGTAAAGTTTGGCGACACACAACAACCGAAGTGAAAACGATTGGTATACCAACAGGACGTTTTATGAATCGATATCGTAGAAATGCCCGAAATCTCTGGTCAGAGGTATTTACTCACGATGGTTTACCATTTCAATCGTCAGTTTGAAGTAGCAATCATTAAGGATATGACAGCTCAAGAAGTCTTACTTATACTCTTACATATTTGGGTGGCACGCTATGGTGTAGCATTATGGGCAACTAGTGATCGCAATAGTCAGTTTGTCTGAACTATCTATCAGATCTTTGAATGTCATGAAGATACAAGTAAGACACACTTATGCATATAACCTCAGAGTTAATGGGGTGGTTGAATGGCTGCATTAGGAACTGAATTGTGCATTACGATGCACTGGTTGATCCAGTTGGGTATATGATTTGCCTATAGTTTTGCTTGCAATTCCAAACAGATACAGAGCACAGTTAGGGACATCCATAGCAGAGCTTGTTAATTGTACAACCATTGATTTTACCCGGAGATCTTCTAATAGACGATCCAACTTGTCGCGATTGGGCCTCTGGCTAAGTAGAATGGTTTTAAGGAGCACCGAGGAACAAAAAGAGCCATTTGACTCCACCCAAGACAAGAATTCAATTGTCTAAATGCTATGTATCTTCTCAATTGTAGCTAGCACAACAAATATATATATATATATATATATATATATATATATATATATAATCAAAAATAGCACACAAAATTTTATGAATCCGTTCAATAAAGTGCCAATCAAAGTCAATCATAAGATTGATAAAAATTTTTTTATATAAGTGAATGGCACGGAAGCGTGCATTTAAAAGTTTACCTGAGTGAAGGACGAGAGTGAGGAACGATACACATCCAAATATCAGGTCTGAGGTGAAATCCGACTTGAAGATATGCGAAATAGAGCCAGATAAATGTGAAAAAGTGAAGATTAAAACCATGAAAACCGAAAAAAAGATGGACGAAATGTGAAAGTAAAACCTAGCGAAGTACCAACGCGACACGTTGAAAATCGTTCTGTAAGAGTCGTCAAGAACATTTTCAGATGCTCTGCTTATTGGCTTCGATTGATGGGTTCTCACTTGTCCCATCTTTTTTGAGCCTTCCATCAGCTGATTGACTGAAAATGACGTTGGATCAAGATTTTCCATTGTTCTTTGCCCGATATTTCGAGACTTCATTTCCAGTCTCATCTTCAGGGTTGACACAATACGCACAGGAGTAAAGCACAACTTGTGGCAAATGTGGTATCCTCATTCAAGACAGATATATTTATATCTATTTTAATTACAAATGTATTTTTAATTGTCTTCCTAATATCCGGTCTTCATACCTAGTCTCTAATACTCAAATGTATACAAAAACTTAACCCTGTCCCCTCTCTGCGCACACAACTACCTATAAACATGTGTATTTTACTAAAGTGACATTTATTGAATAACCATAAGCACAATTAATGTATTGACATACACGCCTATCACTGATATCTATATTTTAATTGCTGTTCCGGACGCATAGAAAGATCAACAAATTTTGAATTCAATATTGCAGTAATCCTCACATGCCCCCCAGTTCACCTAATTCCATCCTGCTTGCAATCGGTTATAGACAGAGAGATTAAAAAACTGTTGAAAGTCTATAGAGTATTTTTCTATCGTTTTGACAAGACCGAATACGATGTTTACACTAACGAAATTGTCTCTCAGCCAAATACACATTAATACTCATATCCTATATAAATTATTATTTAGAAAAAAATCTCCTATTCAGATCTCCCCTCAAACCAAACTAATATTTAAGATTCCTAGATGACATCTTCTTAATTTGGAATTACGGGGACAATGAGTTGGAGAATTTTCTGTATTTAGCTAATCAAATGGGAGAGGTGAAATTCACATTGGAAAAATAAAGCAATGAAGAAGTATCTTGAATGTTGAAGCTTTTTGCTCAGTGCTGTCCTTCTTATTGTGGATTTGACCGCATTTTTCTTGTGTGGGACAATTGATAGCACTCTTAGGTCGGTAAAATCTTGAATTTTTTCGTTTGCAGTTGCTCTGCTTATTGGCTTCGATTGATGGGTTCTCACTTGTACCTTCATTTTTGAGTCTTTTGTCGGCTGATTGACTGAAAATGATGTTGGATCAAGATTTTCCATTGCTCTTTGTCCAATATTTCGAGACTATATACGTGTATACACTATATATAATGTTGATTCATAGCAAGCAACACAGTGAGATCCCTTAACGGATAAATTATATCAGTCAAAATGCTTTTGATAATATTTATATATCTCTATTTATATGTCTATCTATATAAATACATATATATATATATATATATATATATATATATATGTGTGTGTGTAGATATATGTATCTATAAGCAATTGAAATGGGTTCTTTGAAATTCAACCACTTACAATTTCTCCTTGAGTGTATAGTATATATACTAACTTTATTTACAAGCAACAACGTGAAATTCTCTCACATCTTAGATAAGTTGAAATGTTCATCATATATATATATATATATATATATATATATATATATATATATATGAGGTGTAGACGGGTAGATATATGCTTTGATATTTATATATACATATAAATTGTGAGTAAAATTAGTATATATACTATACACTCAAGGAGAAATTGTAAGTGGTTGAATTTCAAAGAACCCATTTCAATTGCTTATAAATATCTACATATATATATACATATATATATATAGGGGTATATAGATAGACAATAAAAGAGATATATAAATATTATCAAAAGCATTTTGACTGATATAATTTATCCATTGCGGGACTCACAGTGTTGCTTGTATGAGATTCATATTATATATATGGTATATACACGTGTATATATACATATATATATATCATGAATATATAGATATTTATAAAAGATGTGGGAAGAATCCACATGATTGCTTATATGCTTATCTATATATACATAGATAGCGTGTGGACGTATGTATAAATGGATATTTTATAAGATGTGGGTGTGTGTATACATAAATATAAATAAGTAAAAATAAAATTTAAATATAAAAGATTGCTAATTTTATATATATGTATGTTCGTATATATATAGTGTATATACGTAGGTATAGATATATATATATATATATGAAGGATATATAGATATTTATATGAAGTATATATAGATATTTATAAAAGATGTGGGAAGAACCCATATATATAGGCAATACAATTTAACAATAATTGTTTGCGCGGGTGATGGTAACAATTCTTTAAATCAAGTTTGCGACGACTGGTTAAATACAATGGGATTGGTGTTTACTTCAAGCTCGCAAACTTGATTTAAAGAACCCACATGGTTGCTTATATGCTTATCTATATATAAATAATATATAGCCTATGGAATTATATGGACGTTTTTTATAAGAAGTGAGTATATATGTAATAATGAATAAGTAAATAAATATAAAATTTATTACATAGATATATCCGACACAGATATTTTAATGGAGAAACTAATTTATATAGGATATGAGTATTAATGTGTATTTTGCTGAGAGACGATTTCGTTAGTGTAAACTCCGTATTCGGTCTTGTCAAAACGATAGAATAATACTCTATAGACTTTCAACAGTTTTTTAATCTCTCTGTCTATAACCGAATGCAAGCAGGATGGGATTAGGTGAATTGGGGGAGCATGTGCGGATTACTGCAATATTGAAATCAAAATATTGTTGATCTTTCTATGCGTCCGGAACAGCAATTAAAATATAGATATCAGTGATAGGCGTGTATGTCAATACATTACGTGTGCTTATAGTTGTTCAATAAATGTCACTTTATTAAAAGACACATGTTTATAGGTAGTTGTGTTCGCAGAGGGGCACAGGAATAAGTTTTTGTATACATTTGAGTATTAGAGACTAGGTATGAAGACCGGATATTAGGAAGACAATTAAAAATACTTTTAGAATTAAAATAGATATAAATATATGTCTTGAATGAGGATACCACATTTGTCACAAGTTGTGTTTTACTCCTGTGCGTATTGTGTCAACCCTGAAGATGAGACTGGAAATGAAGTCTCGAAATATTGGACAAAGAACAATGGAAAATCTTGGTCCAACGTCATTTTCAGTCAATCAGCTGATAAAAGGCTCAAAAATGAAGGGACAAGTGAGAACCCATCAATCGAAGCCAATAAGCAGAGCAACTGAAAACGAAAAAAATTCAAGATTTTACCGACCTAAGAGTGCTATCTATTGTCCCGCACAAGAAAAATGCGGTCAAATCCACAATAAGAATTATCTTTTCTAGATGTAAAATTAAAACGAATTGGTCAAACATTAGAAAAAGATATTTACAGGAAGGATACTTATTCCGGTATCCTCCTGAATTATCGCTCTAATCACCCGTTTGGGATGAAATTAAGCATTCTAAAATCATATGATAATAAGAAGTCTTAAATTAGTGGACTTAAATATAGGGACAAAGAACTGATGAAATTGAAAGAAATATTCAGGATAAATGGATATCCGGAAAAATTAACTGAAAAATTCATAAAAGAGACACTATTGCGATTTAATAAAAAAATAAACCAGGAGAAACGGGTAAGAGATTTGGATAACCAGAATGAAGATAAGCACAGAACTCTGGCTCTACCAGATTCCAAATTAAGTAGAAAAATTAGGATATTAGCAACGAAATACAACATAAGAACAGTATTAAGACAATCAGTTACAATAGGCAATAAGTTACCGAATCAGAAATAAAAAATAGAACCGCTCAACACATCAGGGATTTATGCGATACCTTGTAAAGATTGCACTCTCAGGTATTTAGGTGAAACCATGCGTTTAATAGAGGTACGTAGAGGGGAACATAAGACTGCATGCAAATATATACATAGTCGTAGATCAGATCTAGCTAGGCACTCAATGGAGACAGAGATCATCAGATAAACTGGGACGGCTGTAAACGGATTGCAAACTATGTAACCGAAATAGATTCACCCTGGTTGGATTAGAGAATCAATTGAAATAAAATCAGGAAATGAGCGTCATGAATATGACAAATGTAGAAAAATAATTAGGCCCAATATTTAATGAAGCCTTCAAGAATGGAAAGAAGCGTAGATTGGAGGAATCAGAGCTAACAATATATCAAAATAAGAGACAAGTCGACTATGAATGCTGGAAAGGACTATAACCTGGAAGATATATACATACGTATATATAAGCCACTAATGTCTTCAACACTCTTTGCACAGACATAAAGCTCCTACCCCAGCACGAATTCAAAAAGGCAGCCCATCAGTACTTCTTCAACAAACTTCTTTGTGATACGACCGATTGGAAACGAAACTGTTTCCTTCTCAATCCATAACATTTACTTCACCTCAGGCTTTTCTCTTTACTAACATCGGAAGGAGAAATACCTCAGGCAGTCATCTAATTTTCCACGTTACCCCTCTGGTTTTAATCTTTCCTTTTCGACTCACTGATGCCACTTCTCAGCCCATTCCTGATCGCATCATATTCACGTTGTGGATACTTTACTACGTTTTTCTCATCCAATTCTTTTCTTTCTGTTTCAGCAGAAGACCGGAAACTGAACAGCCCTACAGATCCACCAACGGTTCGCTTCTGACATCGACTCCCCCTCGTCTTCCTTCAATCACAACCTCGTTCTACGGATGCCTGCGACCCCTGCAAGACTCACTCGCTTCAATCCAGGTCTATGCTATGCTCCATCAACTCAATCTCCACGACAATGGACTCCATCGGTCGACGTCTGCCTCCGGTCCGGCATCTTTTTCGATCTAACACTTAAACTTAACTGTCCGGACCCAACCTACTCCGCCTGGATGCTCTGACACTTCATGGACTATCTCCAATTGATCTTGTCTAGTCAAATTGAACTTCGTTTTTATTTATTTTTCACCAGATAGAACTATCTTGATTTTAATGATAAATTTTCCCTTCATCAACCCCTCCCCCCTGCTATTAAATACTTTGCTAGTCACATTTCCTTTCACCTCCACATATCCTACCCTTGATTTGTTATTTCAATGGTCGGGTCAGTTGGCCTTTGATGCCAAATAAATGTATTATTATTATTATTATTATTATTATTATTATTATTATTATTAGTATATTTGTATCAATATTTATATACATATTACGCAGAGACATATATAAGAATGATTCTAAATATTCATTTAAGATGTGGGGTGAACTCACATGGTTGCTTAAATGCTTATTTAGATATTCACAAGATATATGTAGGAGAATATTTAGATTTTTTTATATATAAAGTGAGATGGGCTCACATAGTTGCTTATGTGGATTGAGATATGCATTAAATATATATATAATTGGTATAGATGTGTTTTATATATATGTTTTGATATTTTATATGCATATAAATTGTGAGTAAAAATAGTATGCATTCTATACACTTAGGGTGAATTGTAGGTATTTGAAGTTCAAAGAACCCATTTAAATTGCTTATAGATACATATATCTGCACACATATATATATAGGGCTAGATATATATGTATATAGATAGACATTAAAATAGATATATAAATATTATCAAAAGCGTTTTGACTGATATAATTTATCCGTTGAGGGACTCACAGTGTTGCTTCTATGATATTCATAATATATATGGTGTATACACGTATATATATATATATATATATATATATATATATATATATATATATATGATGGATATATTGATATTTATAGAAGATGTGGGAAGAACCCACATGGTTGCTTATATGCTTATCTATATATACATAATATATAGCCTGTGGAATTATATGGATGTTTTTTATAAGAAGTGAGTATATATATAATTATGAATAAGTAAATAAATATAAAATTTATTATATAGGTATATTCGACACAGATATTTTAATGGAGAAACTAATTTATATAGGATATGAGAATTAATGTGTATTTGGCTGAGAGACGATTTCGTTAGTGTAAACTTCGTATTCGGTCTTGTCAAAACGATAGAATAATACTCTATAGACATTCAACAGTTTTTTAAGCTCTCTGTCTATAACCGATTGCAAGCAGGATGGGATTAGGTGAATTGGGGGGCATTGAAATCAAAATTTTGTTTATCTTTCTATGCGTCCAAAACAGCAATTTAAATATAGATGTCAGTGATAGGCGTGTATGTCAATTCATTAAGTGTGCTTATAATTATTCAATAATATGTTACTTTAGTAAAATACACATGTTTTTTATTATATATAACTGTTAAATAGGTGATATGGTTTGTCATGGCTCCAATTTTGTCGCATTCTGATATTGAAAAAATCGTTATGGATCTTCAGAATTCAATGAAGGTGTTGAAGGATGAAAACAACTATTTAAAATATTAAATGTCCAAATTGAAGAATGATGCTGTTGCGAATGCGACGAAATTGGAACAAGCGGTGACAAATAATGAAACCTTAAGCGCGCGTATTGTTGAACTGAATGAGGCATTAAATATGAAGTTAGACAAATTACAGACTGATGTTCTGCCATGGATTGAATTGGCTGATTTAACATTGGTAGGCGACACGTCAGTTAAAAATAAATCATCTAGTGAAGAAATATTGAATATATTAGCGAAAGAAGTATCAGCGTGAAACAGCAAACAAGATCAATTAGTTTTATTTAATCTTGATGAAAATGCTGATGTAAAAGACGTCGAGAAATTAAATGCTTTAATAAAAGAAGAGACGCATGCAGATATTGCTAAATGCTTTAGGGTGGGGAAACGGTCAGATCGTCCAAGGCCAGTAGTTGTAAAATTATCAAAAAGGCCAACAAATATGCAGATTGAGTCTATCAATAAAAAGAAAGATGAGAATTTGAGTTTTCTCAGCATATTTATTGGTCGGGACAAAACGTTTCTCCAACGGAAGTTGGCAAAAGCAAAAAAGTTAAAGAACAACCAGGAACGGAAGCCGTCAATCTCTGATCAAGCAACCTCTGCGACTGCAACATCAAAAAACGATGTATCATTACTAAATGTTGTGGACAGCGGGGGGAGAAGAAGTATGGCCTCAAAACCCAGGAAACGAATAACGAAGAAGCCAACAAAGTTGAATCAGTAAAAGTTGATAATTGATTAGATAAGTCGTGTTCTACATTTACTTTATTTTATGCTAACTTTCGAAGTGTTAGGAACAAAAACTTTTTGTTGTGTAATTTTATAATAAGTAACGATTTTGATTTTATAATATTATCTGAAACTGGGCTTAATAAGGATATTGAAAACCATGAATTTGATATTCCTCACCATTCTTTATTCAGAAAAGACAGATTGCTGGATAAAAGTGGTGGAGGAGTACTTATTTATAGTAAATCTGTATTAAAGGCGAAAATTTTCCATACTAGTGAAGATAATGCTATCATTGATTTTTTATCTATACAAATTGATAATCTGATCTTAACCGCGGCTTACAGACCGCCGTATGCTACTTTATATGATGATCAAACATTTACCAATTCTTTTCAATCTATTTTTGACTGTCTTGGCTATAATGTAGTGGTAGGTGACTTTAATAAGTTACATGACTGTGAAATAATCAATTTTTTTCTAATCATGATCTCAGGCAGATTATAAATGAATCAACTAGAGGTTCGCAATGCTTAGACCATGTATACTTAGAAATTGAAACGGTGAAATCACACAGTTATGATGTTGTTAATTATTTCAAAGAATTGGATCACAAACAAATTATTTTACGATGGAACATCTTCAGTAGCAAAACACAGAAACTAACTTTTGAAACTGCACACGTGCACTGTTCCAGAATCAACTGGAATCTTTTTAGAGAATTAAGCTTACTGATTGATTATGGAAGTTTTTATTTCTTGAACACTCACGAGTTTATTTCTTCTGTTTCATCGTTATTATCTATTTTATTTCAGGCATCTACGTTTACGGACATTATACCGAAACGAATTAATAGTAAATTGTGTAAACTAAGAATTAAACGAGATAATATAATAAAGTGTAGTCTTATCAATAGCATTAAACAAATGAGGTTAGATTTCATCACTGCTGATAATTCGTCAAAGATCAGAACGAATTATTTTGGCCAAAATGAAGAGTAATCTTAGACTGGGATACAAACTCCTTACAGATTACAGTAAATATGAGGAAAAGTTAAAGCTTATATTACCTGTGGATAAAACTGAGTATGAATTTCTCTGTGAATTGGATGAAGTATTTGGCAATTTGATATGTAATCCACAGAATGAAAGAAATTTTATGGAACTACCTGATCCTTTGGGAGACCAGGAATCAGGACTTGTTATTGACAGTGATGAATTGATAAAATTGATGTTAAAAATCAAATCAAAAAAACAAAAAGATCACTTTGGTATTTCGATTGATAATCTGCTTCAATTACCCTTAACTTTTATGAATGTGCTTTGCAACTTTATAAATAGAATTTTGAAGAATGGGAAATTACCAATCGATATACTAACGATAGTAGCTAAGCCATTGCCAAAGGTAAGTAAGCCAACGTGCGCCAGTGATTATAGATTAATCTCTATTATCCCTTCGTTTTTGGAGATAATAGAACGATTAATACTAGATCATTTAGAATGTATGTTGCCGGCTGATTTTGATTTATGTCAACATGGCTTTACGAAAGATAGATCGACAACTACTAATATGCTTTCTATGTGGAAACATGTAATTTCATTAGATGAGAATAAGTTAGATGCATTAATTGTATTTATAGATATCTCAAAAGCTTTTGACTCCATATCTTTTGATGCTTTTTTGAATGCGATTAGTTTGTTAAATATTGATCCAAATATTTTTAGATTACTTAAATACTATTTATATAATCGAAGAATAAGTATTCAAGTAAATGATTTGATTTCAAAATCGAAACAAGTAATGAGTGTAGTTACACAGGGATGAAGTTTGGGGCCAATTTTATTTAAAATCGTATTTGCACATTTGGAAACTAAGATCCCTAACTGTCGAGTTTGCAAATTCGCTGATGATTTAAAAATAATCTTCCCAATTGATCCAAAAAATGTCAAATTCTCCAAAAATAAAGTGACATTAGATTTGTATGATTTGAGTAGATATTTGATTACACTAGGGCTGAGAATTAACAATAAAAAGACGAGAGCTTTAAAAATAGATAACAGAACAAACTTCATTATGTTTATTTTCATGATGCTGTGATTAATGATGTGTTTGAGATTAAACTTATGCAAGAAATAAAGGATTTAGGCATAACTATTCAATGTACAGCTTCTGCTGAGAGACATATTGAAAGTATAGTAGGCAGTGCCAAGAAAAGATGGGCACTAATAAATCGAAATATCTTATCGAATGACATAAAACTTAAAATGTATATAATATGGATTAGACCAATACTAGAATATGCTGTCGCTACTTGGAATCCATTAAAAAAGGGTTTGTCCAATAAGATAGAAGCTGTACAAAGAAAAGTTGTGAAACAAATTAGTCCTATCTCCTGCACTATATACGCCGCTAGATTACAGTTTGTGCCATTGCAATCTTTGTGGTTTTGGAGGATGTGCTACTGCATAAAAGTTTTCCATTTGAACCAGTGGACTGGTGCCTATATGACTCCGATAAGAAAGAGTCATGAAGTTGGAACTAGATCTGGACATTTGGCAATATCTCCTCCTTTGGTGGGGAATGTTGCGAGCAAGTTATTCTCTTTCTCGAAAATCTACAAAATTTATAACCAATTGCCAATGGGGCTTAGAGAAATGCCTCCATCTAAGATGTCTTTTAAATTTTTATCTACTGAACTTGAAAAAGTCTACAATCCTGCTGATATTTTTTATTCTGATTATGATAATACTTATTCATGGTTGATTAAGAGACAAGGATAATTGTAATCGGAAACAGATTTTCTTGAGATTTCTATTTCCAAGTTTTGTATTATTTAAATTGAAATTTTATGCATTATATCATCATATTAGTCAACAATACATACAATCAATTGCTAGTCATGGTTCTCAATTCTTTGCATAATGTTACACTCGAATTATACCTTAATTGTTCCTATTTTGATGATGTATCTATAATTCTCTACAGCCGAACGTTCTGATACTGATCTATTGTATAGTACAACTAGTGAGATATACCTATCTATATGAGACTAATTGCACAATTTTATGTGATGTGATAATTTTTTTAAATATATATATTGTACATTTTACAATTTTATTATTTGATGGAATATGTGTGGTTTGAATCCAAATAAAGATATTCTATTCTATGTTTATAGGTAGTTGTGTGCACAGAGGGGGGCAGGGATGAGTTTTTGTATACATTTGAGTATTAGAGACTAGGTATGAAGACCTGATATTAGGAAGACAATTAAAAATACTTTTAGAATTGAAATAGATAAAAATATATCTGTCTTGAATGAGGATACCACATTTGTCACAAGTTGTGTTTTACTCCTGTGCGTATTGTGTCAACCCTGAAGATGAGACTGGAAATGAGGTCTCGAAATATTGGACAAAGAACAATGGAAAATCTTGATCCAACGTCATTTTCAGACAATCAGCTAATTGAAGGCTTAAAGAAGAAGGGACAAGTGAGAACCCATCAATTGAGGCCAAAAATTACATCATCTGAATATGAAGGAAGTTCAAGATTTTACCGACATATGAGTGCTATCAATTGTCCCGCACAAGAAAAATGCGGTCAAATCCACAACTGTATGAACGTTGTAATATAATTTTTGTATTGAACGGCAAAACTTTGACAAAAGTATAAAAATATTTGCTGAAAGAAAATTTTGCGATAAATATTGAAATTTAGGGCCAAAAAATTAAATAATTAAACCTAGTTGATTTATAATCTAATAGGTTTAATTGGAAATTAAGCAAATGTATGAACTTTTACATTAAATTTCTCACCTTGACACCAGCTATTTCAATCATAAACATGGCAGCTCCAAGCACATGTCCTGCATGAAACGCGGAAAACCGGATTCCATTGACTTCAAGCTCTTGATGAAAATCAAGAGAATCGATTAAATCTAGACTATTTACAATGTCGCGCTCCGTAAAAAGAGTCTGATCAGCAGACCCAGCTGGATTGCTAGAATAAAAAACAAGCAATAAACATTGCAATCTTGATATAAACACCTAACACGTTATGTACATAAATTCGATGGTATGAACTAAGTATTTTCTAGTGTGAAAAGGGCAATTTATCCAGTATATCGATTTCGTCTCTATTAGAACCCATCGCGTACTGTCCAGAATTTCCTGCTGACAGGGCTCGAACCTGGACACGTCTGCTTCGGAAATTGGTGCTCTAACTACTGAGCCATCCTGCCTCACACTACACATAATTTTCAGTTTTATGCTAACTAATTATTCTTCGTTAGCATTTCCTTTAGATGGGGACTATATAACATCCATTTTGCCATAAAGTTCCATTGACATATATGCCATGTCATATTATACTACAAAATAATAAAAGCACCAAAGAGAGTAGAGATAACCATGGTAGATTTTACTAACTGCAGAGGCGGACTCACATAATATTATAATAAGCAGCGGTACATCATCATTTATAAAACCGATGCTTCACTGTCGAATACCATTAAATACAATTCCACGTTGGAGACTGGCAGACTATATAGTCGCTTATTCATAGTCGATTTTTATGGGTCATTATATAGAAATACTCGTAATTCAACGCCCAACTAGGCGTTTCAACAAACTAAACGTCATCTAAAAATATAGCAGCTAACCGCATCACACTCAAATAATTATTTTATCTTTTACCTGGTCGTAGAAAAGTAAATTTTCCAGTACCACAGGCGAGAAGATAAAACTTTAAAATTATGGCTAACTGTGTTAACAACAAATTTTAACACAACGCGGTGTCCGCACTGAAACAAAGAGATTGTAGCCTGGTTCCCAAACTTATGGAGCTTGTTACAAGCCAATTAATGGTCAATGATCAAACCTAGCTTAGTGTTTTAATGCTTGTTTGTAGCAGCGTCAAAGCGCAATAGTCTCTTCGAATTGTATACCCAAATACGACGTATTTAGTGATATTCTTTAAGGGCAATACGGGAACCTCATTTAACAAATGGCATAGCTAACGATAAAGAGCTTTATTGATATTCCTACTTCTAATGGTGAATGCTTATGTCTTACGTGGGACCGTAAACCTGCATGAATTGGTGGCCTTCTGAACTCTGCAAGTTCGAAGAGAAAAAGCTCAAAAGTATATGCTGAAGCACATTGCCGCAACCTCGGATGAGGAATCTGTCATAAATAAGATTTTTGTTGTCGGCTAACCTTTTAAATGTAACACTAAAAATTTCCAACTAACATGGTATCAATTATGCATTAAGTGTTGTGAACCCAGTAACAAATTAGTTCAGAAGACCAGATATGCAAAATTAGTATTAAAAAATGTATAATGTCATGTGCGTGATCGTTTCGTGCTTACAGGCGATTTATTAGTAGGAGCCGATACGACGCCCTATAGATACGATATATTTGGTAAGGAAATGTGGGACAAGTGGACGGCACACTCTACTAAATGATTGTGTATTCAGGCAGTAATTGGGGTAAATTCATATAAAGCTTTCGGCAAAGCGACTTAAAAGCAAATTCACTATATATAAAATATACCGAGTCTGCAAATGGTACCAACACAATGGATATCAGGATATGCTAAATTTCCCCAAAATTGAGAATTACTACTACTTCTCAACACCAGTTACTCCAGCAAATCCATATACTTTCCGTTTAGTTATCATGACGATAGAAAATGATAGTGTTAAATGTTGCAAAAGGCACAAGGTGGACATCTTTTGACAAGGAAAAAACACAAGACTCGTTAGTTTATCGTGATGGAATCCATATGCGCATTATAGTTATTCATTTAAAACCCAGTGCGATATGACATCAAATCTTGCTCAGAGGCGATCTAGCTTCAGATTTCTAGTAGAGTAATCTTATTTGCAAATTTTCTATTTTTAGTTGGGCAGTGTAAACCGCCAGGTTTTTTGTTGTTTATGAGGCGGTACAGTGAAAACAAACTTCACCTGGCCTTGAAGTTCACATGGATTAGATTGTGTTGTGTAGATGTCTAAGTGGTTTGGTTTCTATTTGTTGATTACCTGGGTATCCTTACTATACCTGTAAAGCTTACCAATACAGCGGTTTTAACCTTCGTTGTTATTTTCTAGGCCCTACCAACTTTGGATTCTAAATCGCTTACAATTCCATGACAAAGTTTGTTTTATTAAAATGTCCTAGCCAATTTTGTTTTATAACATGACTCAGGCTTGTATTTGGATAAGAAAGAGTCTTTCTGTGTCGTTAGCCATGGATCTGCAATTGCTCCGTCACAGCCCTTGGCGTATATAATTTTGCCCATTAATTCTTTTAAATTATCAAGGACAATTTAATTTAATAGCTTTATAAGAGCACGATATGCGTCAGGATGGCCTAATGTCATTAGTATTTTATGGCAAAAGGTTAACAATAGTAATGATCCCATGCAGTCGAATTTAAAATTTAAAAAAGTGAGCGGAAAACAATAAATCTACGAGTTACCTTTACTTTATTCAAGCGCATAGGCTATAGGTTGAAAATCACCTACCTGACACGAACAAAATCCGCGAGCAAATAACGGTATATGGCTTTGGTTGCGTGCGTCATGTAGCATTTTGCTTTAACATTGGTCTTCAACAATAGAAACGGCAAGCCTCCACAATGATCTAAATGAAAACTTACATATTAAAAAAATTCGGTTAAAAGTGTGAAGGCGGATGTTTCTAGAGAATTTTTTTGCAATTAAACCAAAAAATTACATCTGCTTAAGCTGCAGTGAATAACAAAAAATTTGTTAACTAATACATACAGGTGTACGTCTGAGTTAAGACAGGATAACGACGGGTAAATAAAGAAACTAGATTGAACTCACCAATGGAAGCATCATGCGATTTTTCATGGCTTATTTGAAATTAGGTTAGATTATTTAGGATGGCAAAGATATACCAAAATCGGCAGGAACAATATGTGCAGCCCCACTGATGCATGCAGTGAACGTACTAGATTCTCATTATCAAGTAGCTGTCGCAACGCCCCAGGAAGGTAATCAGTGAACCATGAATTTGACCAAAATTATTTAACTAACTGTATAGTGTATTTCTGTAGTAGTGCCGGTTACAACTGATGTACAATCAGTAAATCCAAAAAGGCTCTAATGAATATTCACATTTTGTTTATATTTTTTTTATATGCGCATGCGTATAAGAGATCTTATCGCCAGACTGTCGCATATTACTTAACTAAAACTAAAGTTGGTTTGGGGCGTATTACTGGCATTAGATAACGAGTCATGAATAATCTCCCAACACATGTGCACACGAGGTTTAATCTGGTGCTTATACTGCCTATGTAATATCATTCAAGTCCAATCAGAACTAACTAGTTACTAGGTACGCTAAACCTCATACCTAAATGCATATATTATTGCTCACGGCAACTACGAACCAAAGTACAAATCGAAGTAAAGTCGGTAGTGACTGATGTTTTACTGCCCTTTTAATTTTCGCAAAGATTCCACAAATTATTCCATTCAGCTTTAAAAATTGCAATTAAGAATATGACAATACTATTAATGTAGAATGAAATCGAAACTCAGCACCCATTACTTGACATGGTGAGCAACCAGATTTTAACGTTAGAATCTCGTATCAGCATATCTTATCCGCATGAGCTTGAATCCTTCAAGAGTTCTGTAAATCGCCTGGATATGAATTTCGATGACAGAGAAAGTAATAAATAGCACAAAGACGAATCTGATAAGCAAATCATTTGCGATCATTTGCGTTCATTTGCAGCTATACGAGATTGACTCTATCAGACGAACAGAAATATTTTTTATCGCATGTATAATAATTCTGTATATTTTTGAAAAATAATAACCAAACGACGTCAAGAACAAATGTCGCACTGGATGGTTGATACAACGATACCAAACCACGAACTTCACAGGAGAATGAATTTCGTCCTCTACTAAAAGCTGCACTACGTGTCGTAAAAGTTCTTGTGGGCATCTAAAGTAAGACAAACATTTTGAACATCATGAGGAGCATATCTAACGTATTAAATAATTAAATAGCAATAACAGCACTCGATTACTGAAGCCCGGTGGTGATTCGGGTATTTGCCTCGAGGAATATCAATGATAATATTAACGAAATTATTAAAGAACTTGATAATGAACATAAATTCAAATTGTGCCAAATAAATAGAGACAGATCATAGACAACTGCATATTCAATATCGCGTAAATGGGCGTTTGAGGAAATCCTACTAATGACCAACTGCACTAAATCTAGCAAAAATGCCAGCATCCGGTGTCACCTTAAACAAGCACAACTAATTGATACATGTACATGTAAAGCACGATGAAAGTATAAACAGTAGTTACAACTAACAACATATCGCTACTAACACCAAGTATGTCACTGATTTAACATTTCCAAACAAAATTAACAGACGAGCCAAAAGCAATCCTCCAGCCCATACAGATTGAAATGCCTAAAAAACTTGTTTGCGATTTTTTTTAACTTCATCCTAAAATACTGTTTACAAACACTCCTCAAGACAAAACGATCTATTCCTATCCTATATAATAACCATCCTTCAAGCTCCGTGGTCAACATTTCCAAGCAGTTGAATGTATTACTAACAGTCTCCTCACTAAACTTAACATTTTCTATATAAAAATATGAGAAATTCAGACTCGTTGAAAAAAATGCCGTACATATGTGAGGAATTTCGATGAAACTTCAGTCATTCATGAAGATTTAGAAATGAGCTATATACCTAAAGAATTCAATAGTGTAGGGCACCATATGCAAAGTATTTGCGAGAGCAAAAACTCTTCATCTAAGTTAGTATTTTCATGATTAATTGATACAGAAACGGGGAGATACAATTTGCAAAAGGATAATAAATCTAAACCCTATATTAACTAGAAAGTGAAACAAATTTGCCATAATTGTTTTCCATAGGAAACAGTCGCCGAATAGTTCTTTTCTGTGTTCTTCTCACAGGCGAGTGGCCATTATTTTGTGGAGCACGATATAGTATGTCCCTAGGCACAGTTTGATTCTTTTTTGAGGAACCATCGTCAGCCTCTTTGTAAATCACAGCACAATTTCAGTATACAAAGGAATCGCAAATGTGGTAATCTCGTTCAAATTGATCCGTCGTAAAGTCCATCCCCTCCTCAACGTGGTACGACGGTGTCAACTATGTCTCGATGGCCGATCGTACATGGGCTAACGGGGCTATGGCGGTGGTGTCACCAGGGCGTGGTGGATTTCCGACCGGCAATCGGATCTCCTATAAAATACCACATGAGCCCGACGACGGCACCATGACTCGGCGTGTGTTCCCCGCCACAAAAGGGTTCAACCGCCACAGGATTACATGGACTCCTGGACAGTACCCCGTACTTCCGAATGGCGAATGAGCTCTCAACAGCCAACGGCAACCATGCAACTTACTGCTGCCTTGCAGACTGCGCTTGGATGTGCAAAGGCTAGAGGTGCGTGCTCGATCAAAAAGCCGAGTGGTGAGGGGACACCACTTGTACCAAATTCCCAAGAAACTCCATGAAATCAATGGATCCGGCTTATCCTCCAAAAGGAGTCAGCCGCAGTAAAGTAAAGTAAGTTCAAATTGATCTATTTATATAACATTTCAACACAAAAGCCGTAAGGTTTTGATATGATCAAATATTAGAGCATCAATAGCTTTCCAACACGTGCATATGTACACACCTACGCACACGCAAATGAGAATTAACCATCTGTTCGAATTTTTCGCTGTTACGTGTACGTGTGCTATTTATTCCCAGTTTAGTCTTTCGTTTCACATTTTTGCGCAAATTTGTGCTCTTCATTTGGTAATAGCGCAAATGCGGATTGCAGTGTTGAACGCTCATATTGTTTGCAAATTTCTGTCACCATATGTGCTTTTTCAAAAGTTTCATCAACATGATGTTCTCCAAAGCCGCGTTTTGCGTACGCGGGTTGTAGCTTTGCACCAACACTTTCACAAAGATCCGATTGATCACAATTTCCATTTCCTTTTTGTCTTCGATCGGACTGAGTTTGTATTCGTCCCAATGAAAATGCGGTTCTATCACAACAAAGATGTGATAGAACCGCAATTCCAAAGCTGCAACCCGCCTACGCAAAACGCGGTATTGGAAAATATGAAACAGGCACTCCAAAAATCAAATTAAAAAAAAACATGATATTCTAATCGACAGGCCACGAATAACAAAATTCAATAAAAATTTATTAGTATCCAGGCAAGACCGAACACGCCTTCGACTAGAATCAGCAAACATTCAATCGGATTGAAAACAAACTGGAGAGGAAAACACAGATGTGCATACGGTGACAGAAATTTTCAAACAATATGTGCGTTCAACACTGTAATCCTCACTGGCGCTGGTATCTAGTGAAGAACACAAATTTGTGCAGAAAGATGGAACGAAAGACTACACTCGGAAAAATAGCACTCGTACACGAAACAGCGAACGATTCGAACAGATAGTTAATTCTCAAGCCATCAAAACAATAATGACCAGATCTCAGACATCACTTTGCAATACATTGAGATGGACCTTTACATGCAAACATGCACACATAGAGACACAAACGCATACACATCATCATGTCCAGCCACACAAAAGTCAAGTGACTAATGTTTCACTGCCATATAACCATAAGGAAAGAAAAAAGTATATAAGTGAATTTAGACAAATTATTAGTGAGATTTACGAGAGAGAGAGAGGGGGTAGAGAGAGAAGGAATACCTTACTACTATGAGTAAATTTATCAGGATAACTCACAGAAATGAAGCAAACTAAACGTCTCCACAACACCATTATGGCCAAGTTAGCATTCGGGCAAGGCGACATCAGCAACACATCTTCCTTGCCGCTTTCACCTTATCACATCATAAACAAACCAAACCTGGCAGCTAACTTTGCCCTACTAAGAAAAGAAAGTTACGAAGATGATTCTACTATACATCTGCAACAAGATCGTCACTGAGCTCGATTCGCTGCCATATCGCTAAGGGTTTCTAACCAAGAACTGTGATATGCACGGGGACCCCATCCCGGCAGACGAGTGGATCCTATACTACCCAATTTGGATGTAAGTGACTTTAATTGTTTCTGCCTTGTCAAAATCTGCCCACCTTGTTACTTACGCCAATTTGGTGCTGGATGAGAGAACAGAGCTCTATTGGGCAATCGAAATGAGGCATACGCAAAACGTGACCGAGCCAACGAAGTTGATTGAGCGTTAATTGTTTTTCTAACGACGAGCACTTATTGTCAGATCCAAAAATACGTCTACGGATATCAACGTTAGTTATTCGTTGTTGGTAACCAACATGTGCTATACTTCTCAAACAACGATGATCGAATGCCTGTAAGCGTCTCAGATCATCAACGCATACACACTTACCAATCAGCCAAAACAAGAAATAGAAAACCGAGTCATATTTGTTGCCACATATTGAAATGAAAACCGAAAATGTATAAAAATGAAAGATTGTAGAGAGAAGTTTAGTATGCTCGAAATAAATGTCGATTATCCACTATTTTATTAATGTGTTTTCTTCCTAATTATATATATAAACATTTATATGTATATAAATATAAAAGCAGCCGTGTGAGTTAACCTTTATGCATGTTAATGATCATGAAGTTTTCTAATCTCTTTTTCTGTGTATGCGATCAGAAATGTTTAAATTTAAGTCAAACAAGTTCATTAAAATTCATTTATGTTGATAGTGTGCAATGCACATTTGTTGGCATATAAATGACTTACTTTGACCTTACCTAGGCAGATTGAAATGTACTTTTAATTTTTCCCCTCCTCATAATCCACTATACTTGGTATTTGATTTCCAAACCAGGAAATGAATTCAAGATACAAATATCGTACGTGAATTTTAATGACCGTGGTTGGCTTACATTTAAACATTGCTAATCGAATACACAAAACATATTATAAAACTACAACAATTGGTTGAATCATACGAGTGTTTACATATATAGTTAATAGTAATATTTATTTCTATACGGTTAGGGGATGTAGGTGTGATCAAAAAAGACATAGAGGAGCTCAACTGTATGCATTTGTTCAATCGTTTGCACACATGAAGCAATTGAAGAACTTCTTTAACATTATTAAGTACGGACGCAATAATTATCACGTGCGCAGATATATATATATATATATATATATATATATATATATACAGATATATGTAGGTGTGCAGGTGTACGCTTATCCGCGTTTTTGAGATTTATTGACGCCATTATATTTGGTCATATCCAAAATTTAGTGGTTTAGTGTCAATAACTCGGACTTATAATCAGACTGGCGATGATTACGGAAAACGGAATAAAAACGCAAATAGAATATTTGTAAAATCGTGTTTACCTAAATAACAAATTTTACATCGTGCTCAAAGGGATGATTGGTAGTCCGCAGTGTGCAGATTAGGGAAACGAAAAAATGTACAGCAGTTTCTCATAGAAAAATAGATATGGAAAATAAACTCATGATTTATACACTGCTCGTAACTTTAAAAAATTATTAATTAATAGAAAAGTACAGTTATTATCACAATGCAGGCCTAATTTACCAATAAAATATGATGCGCAATTTATCCTACGTAATAAAATCTGCTCGGAGGAATTTTTTATCAAGAGCTGGTAGTGCACAATACAACATTAGCAAACAGGTAACCATAACTGAATGAATATTGGTTGCGCGGACGCTGATAACATTTATGTAAATCAAGGTTACGATCTTTATACAAACTCGAGTCTCATACATCTGTCAGTATAAACCAAGCAACAGATTCCCAGCAGACGTTTCGCATTGGGGTGGTTAGTTGGAACCTTAGGTCTTAATGTATGCCATATAGTCTTCGCCTAAAGGAAATACCAACCAATAAACTTTAGTTAGTACAAAACAGGAAATTGTATGTAGCATGCTGCAGGGTGACTTAGTTGTTAGAGCAACTGATTCCAAAGTTCGAACCTTGTCCACGACCAGTTCTAGAAAGCACGTGATGAGTTCCCAATAGTGACGAAACCAGTCTACTAGATAAATTTCTTTTTCTACAATATACAATGCTTAGTTTATACAGACAAATATATGCACATAATGGGACAGGTTTTTATATCAAAATTGCAACCTTGATATAAATAATAGGTATATATAATGAACTATTGCAGCCAAGTTAAAGTACATACAACAAAATAATTAGTAAAGCCGCACCCAAACTATGGACGAAGCAAAATAATCTACTTTTGAAAGAAACCTCATAGTCCGAATATCATATTCTAATGAAGCATATTTTTCAAAGCAAGATAGTAAAATAGTCCATTCCTCTTCTATTCAACGCAATTTAATAAAATAAATGCGTACATGTATTAAAAATAAAATGTAAATTATTTGTGTGAGTCTTCGCAATTGCGTTTTTCGCTTCTTATCCATTTTTGTAAAATGGATATATGAAATAATACTTCGCTTTATTGTATAAAGTACAACAAATTTCAGCTTAAATAAGATGTTGCAATAACAAAATTGTCTTTTCTGAATGGTGTAGTATAAACTTGATCTAATACAAAATTACGTTTCCATACACAAATTATCAAACATTTTACATTACTATTACACAAAACGTTTGGATTAACAAATATACATGAATTACGTTAGAACCCCGTTTTAATTAGATATTTAGAAAATGGAGAAAATTTTGAATTCAAATGCCACCTATTATGTGAGAGGACACAGCAAAACATGAAAATACGGTTAACTATAATCAAGTTTTCGGACAAACGAAATAAAAGTACACTTACTGACTAATCAAAATAAGGTCGACTGTGTGAATGTCAGGAATTGAATCTAGGAATGGTAAGCTTTCTTTGTTTCGCAGGCCAGGATGAATACCGCAATCCAGCTGATAAGGATGATCAAACAAAGAAATAAATAACTTACGATAACTTTTTTATTCTTGAACGACAAAAGAATGCAAGATCTTCCAACTTCCTGTCCAGCACCCCTAAAAATTTTGAAAAACGTCATAATATTGATTTTAATTATAAATCAAATATTTTTCTGCTTAACTCGCAAAAATCAAAAGTACTATGCCTTTTTATGTGCAACAAGTTTAATAAACGAACATATATATATATATATATATATATATATATATATATATATATATATATATATATATATATATATATTACATGATATTTCTAATTATGAAGAAACAACACATTAATAACAAAGTGGATAATGGCCATTTACTTCTAAACTACTAAACTCCACTTTTCTTTTATATACATCCTGGTTTCTCATTTGATTATGTGGATGGTAAAAAATCTGACTCGGTTTTATTTCTTTTTATTGTTTGGGCTGATTAGTAAGTGTGCATACGTATGTGTCTGTGTGTGCCTGTTTGCATGTAAAGTTCTTTTTCGCTGTGTACGAAAGTTATTTTCCCGAGTATAGTCTCTCGTGTTGTTTTGTCCACTTGGCAAACGTGCAGGTGTGGATTGCAGTGTTGAATGCTCATATTGTTTCAAAATGTCTGTCTCCATATGTGCAGCTGTTTTGTCTGATCAAGGGGATGTTTGATCTTGCGTCGATGCTAGTAAATTAATGTTTGGGTATTGTAAATCGTGACCAGTCGATCAGAATATCATCTTGATGAAATATTTGAATATTAGGCTAGGTGCATATTTTTATATAAAGGGCTCGAACCTGGGTACGTCTGCTTCGGAATCTGGTGCTCTAACCACTTAGCCACCCTGTCGCACTCTACAACACACAATTTTCAGTTATATATTAACTAATACAACTGGGTGATATGTTTGTTTATTTGTACACACATTTATATTAACACCGTTCGTATACTAACATGTTTTGTTTTGTCTTTTAGCATGTATATCTAAATTATATGATGAATAAAGCCTAATATTTTAGGCAACTCTTTCTTCTGACTTGTCTAATCATTCTGCCGGTTTGCTGTGCTTGTTACTGTGATTCAGAACAATTTATTCATCATATAACCCAATCATGGAACGCCTTCTCAGACCAGAAAGATTTTATGTTGAACCTAGTGCACCAGATGCAGCAAAACAATGGAATCATTGGTATCGTACATTCTGTGGCCTCCTAAAAACAGTCGAATCCATGAATCCGGATAAATTAGACACTCTTATTTCCTACGTCTCTCCTAACGTATATGAACACATCGTTGACTGTGATACTTATGATCATGCTATCAAAACTCTAATGAATCTCTATGTCAGACCGAAAAATGAAGTCTTTGTTCGTCATATACTCGCGACTACTAAACAAGAAAATGGACAAACATTGGATCAATTTGTTCAGATTCTGAAATCGTTAGCTAGGGAATGCAATTTCAAACCAACTACGGCCGAGTAAAATCGAGACGATGCTCTGCGCGATGCCTTCATTAATGGAATTCAGTCCAATTCAATCAGACAACGTCTCTTAGAACACAACTCACTTAATTTTCAAGCGGCTTTTGATCAAACACGTGGTCTCGAAATGGCGGAAAAGCAATCATTATCATATCAAAACTGTTTGAATTCTGCACACACTGCAACAGTTCAGCCACTCTATCCTTCATCAACCTCCGATAAATCTACAGATAATCTTGTTGCTGCTGTTAAACAAAAATGTGAATTTGTGGGTACGATTATCATTTAAGATGGAAATGTCCGGCCAGAAACGCCTTCTGTAAAAGTTGTGGAAACAAGGGACATTTTCAAAAGGTATGTCGCTCTAAGAATCACCGCCCAGTGGTTTCGACGCTTCATCCTACCATATCTGCAACTGTATTAGCTGCTGCTCCTGATTGTCTCACCAAATGTGTAATAAATCTAGAAGTCAATAACATAAATTGTCATGCTCTCGTTGATACAGGCAGTTCCTGTAGTTATGTTTCAGAAGCCTTCGTTTTGAAAAATAATTGGAAAATTCACCCCTCTCAAGAAACAATAACCATGGCGTCTAGCTCATTTTCGAGTCATACCAAAGGTCATTGTTTTGTGTCGATTCAATACAAATCATATGTTTATCAAAATATCAAGCTATCTATACTTTCTGATCTTTGTACTGACGTACTCCTCGGTCATGACTTCCTAGGATTGCATAAAAGTGTAAATATCTCTTTTGGTGGTCATAAATCGTCATTCACCGTCTGTTTACTGAAACCTGCATCTGTAATGTCCCCGCCTCTTTTTCACCATTTAACTGCTAACTGGAGGCCTATTGCTACGAAATCAAGAAGGTACAATCGAATGGATGAAATATTTATCCAGGATGAAATAAACAGATTAGTTTCTGATGGCATTATCGAACCTTCAACATCCCCGTGGAGAGCACAAGTTCTCGTGGTATCGAATGAGAATCACAAGAAACGTATGGTTTTGGACTACAGCCAAACAGTCAACAAATTCACACTATTAGACGCCTATCCTTTGCCGAAAATAGACCAAAATGGCTGAAACCATTTCAAAATATCATATATTCAGCACTTTGGATCTCAAAAGCGCTTACCACCAGATACCTATCCAAGAACATGAAAAGGTATTTACTGCTTTCGAAGCGTGTGGACGCTTGTTTCAATTCCGTCGCATTCCCTTCGGGGTGACGAATGGTGTCTCATGTTTCCAAAGAACTATGGATCATATAATCGCGCAGGAACATCTCACAGATACATTTGTCTATGTGGACAATGTGACAGTTTGCGGGAGAGATACGCTTGAACACGAAACAAATCTCAACAAATTTCTTAATGCCGCTAAAAAATATGGATTGACTTTAAATGAATCAAAGAGCATTTTCGCAGCTAAAGAAATTACTCTTCTTGGTTTTCAAATATCGAATGGAAAAATTAAACCTGATCCTGACCGATTAAAGCCTTTACAAGATCTCCCACCACCATCGAATGTGCAATCGCAACAAAGAATTGTGGGATTTTTCGCTTATTATTCGCCATGGATCTCCAACTTATCCGATAAAATCCACTCACTCGTTCATAATCGAACTTTTCCTTTGCCCGTCTCTGTGAAACAAAATTTCGATGATCTTAAAAAGGAATTAGCCGTAGCAACTTTAGCTTCTATTCGTTGTGATATTCCGTTTGTCGTCGAAACTGATGCTTCGGACGTAGCTATTACTGCCACTTTGAACCAAGATGGAAGACCTGTGGCGTTTTTCTCTCGGACGTTGACGCCATCTGAAAAACATCACTCAGCTGTTGAAAAAGAAGCCTATGCCGTGGTTGAAGCTATTCGAAAATGGAGGCATTTGCTTTTGGGTAATCATTTCAAACTTGTCACTGATCAAAGATCTGTTTCCTTTATTTTTGGCAATCAAAATCGGGGAAGGGTGAAGAACGATAAAATTTTGCGCTGGAAAATGGAATTATCACCTTACAGCTTCGATGTTGTCTATAGACCCGGAAAAGATAAAGCAGCAGATGCACTAAGTCGATCCTGTTGTGGTGCGCTTCTAAATGGACTGGATTTAAAACAAATACATGATTATCTTTGTCATCCTGGAATTTCTCGTATGCTTCACTTTGTGAAATCTCGTAATTTACCATATTCTATTGATGAAATTCGAAAAATGACCTTGAGTTGTGAAGTGTGCTCTTAAATCAAACCCAGATTTCCTTCGGCAATTCAAGGCCAATTAATCAAAGCTACCCAACCGTTTGAGCGGTTATCTATCGATTTTTAAGGACCTCTTCCTTCATCAACTCGTAATCGTTATCTACTGACGGTCATCGATGAATATTCTCGATTTCCCTTTGCATTTGCTTGTCCTGACCTAAGCAGTCACACCGTCATACTTCACCTGTGTCAAATATTCGCAATGTTTGGGATGCCTTCGTACATTCACTCAGACAGAGGTTCTTCCTTCATATCGACCGAGGTACAAAATTTTCTTCGGGAAAAAGGTATAGCTTCGAGTAGAATGACTCCTTATAATCCCAAAGGAAATGGACAGGTAGAAAGAATGAATGGTACCTTATGGAAATCGATCCTTCTCGCTCTCAGATCAAAAAGGCTTTCAGTTGAAAACTTGGAATGCGTGCTGCTGGACGCATTACATTCAATCCGTTCATTATTGTGCACATCTACCAGCGAAACCCCTCACGAGCGTCTTTTTCGACACAATAGAAGGTCGACTTTTGGTACCACACTCCCAACCTGGCTTACTGTTCCTAGCAAAGTTTTACTCAAGAAGAATGCTAGAATTTCTAAATATGACCCCTCTGTGGAAGAAGTTGAACTAATTCATTGCAATCCTAACTATGCGCATGTTCGTTTTTCTGATGGAAGAGAAGATACAGTATCTATCCGTCAATTAGCCCCGAAAGGCTCCGACGCACTGATGAATGAAGCTGGAACTAATATGGGACTCTGTGAAAATGAACCGGTTGTTGCTGATGAACAAACCTCCTATAATGACGATACCGATATTGATAATGTTAAGGCAAATGGTGAATCTACGGATAACTCAAATGCTTGTGACCTATCAGAGAACCTCGAAAACCTTATCAATCAACAACAACGTGTTCATTCTTATAACTTACGAAGTGGAAATGTTTAAATACTGTTTTCTCAATCCTCTTTGAATTGTTACTATAACAGTCTTGTTCCGACTCTGACGCTACGCTACAAATCGCAGTGGAGGAGAATGATATGTTTGTTTATTTGTACACACATTTATATTAACACCGTTCGTATACTAACATGTTTTTTTTGTCTTTTAGCATGTATATCTGCATTATATGATGAATAAAGCCTAATATTTTAGGCAACTCTTTCTTCTGACTTGTCTAATCATTCTGCCCGTTTGCTGTGCTTGTTACTGTGATTCAGAACACTGGGTCAGTCTATTTTTCTCTTTTGGTTGAGCTCATATAAAGTCCATTTAGACCCAAAGTTCCAACTAACCATCCCAAATCTGTCACTACTGAACAGACGCCACACTACTGACATATGTAAGTAATTAATGGGTAAGCAGCTTATATCAAGATCGCGACTTTTATTATAATAATTTTTACCACTACCCGCGCAATCAATGTTCGTTTAATGTTCATTTCAATACAACTTCCCCATGTAGTGTGGTGTCTGTTCAGTAATTGCAGATTTTGGATAGTTAGTTGGAACTGTGGGTCTAAATGGATCCAATATGAGCTCCACCTAAAAGAAAAAATAGACTAACCAAGTTACATTAGTTAGTATATAACTGAAAGGCGGCATTTATTTTTATTGGTCGGCATCTGGTTATTTCTTCAGCACTGCTTAAGAAACCTTTTGGTAAACAATTCTGATTGCAAATAAATTTTGAATTATTTCATTTTATCAAGAAGTTTAAATTTAATAGAATTAGTTGCGATAAAAGAATTTAGATCCTTTCGGATAAAGGCTGATTCTGCCTTTTAATAGTCTGTAAAATATCCATGATAGCGCAGAATGGATCTAACTGAAATATTTTAACTTGCTGATAAGTAACTTATAAATAAATCGGCAATTATCTGCAATGAGTAAACTCCAGATTAACTTATATTTACTCTTCCTAAAACATTTACCTGTAATATTCAAAGGCGATGATCATTATAAAATTATTAGAGGTAAACTTTTTAGTCGAAACGAATTAAGAACTATAATTTCAGCCAATTTTGTTCATGCCAAACTTAAAATAACGAATTTATTAAAATATTGTTTCTAATCATATGTTGATTTTAAAGGATTTCTTAAGCAGTGCAGAAGAAATAATCCGAAACTAATGAACAAATTTACCGTAACAAATCACTCACAGGACATGGCAAACCTACCGTCTCTCACACGTACAGACGCTTTTCAAACTTCCTGTGATCACTTATTTTATAATTAAACGTAAATTGGTTGCGCACGGGGTGGTAACATTATTTTAAATTAAGGTTGCTATCTTGATGTAAACACCAGTCCTATTACATACATGCATTTTTAATTATAAACTGAGCATTGTATAATGCAGAAAAGGAAATTCCATGATGATCAGAGCATGACGGAAAACAATAATGAGGATCAAAGGACCAAATTCCAGTTATGAAAATTCAGTTATGCTTCTCTCACGTCTAGTAGTCGTTCAAACACTGTACTTGGCTAAAAATGTGAACTAAATTTTATGCATCTCAAAATCTCCAACTTCGTTAAAAGAATTGTTATCAACACCTATAAAACCAATGCTTTTTAATTGTACAACTTATTTACATGTGACAAAAAGTGTAAAACGTGCATGTTCGTGAATAAATAGAAATTGCAGAACAAACATTTACAGTTAAGAACAAAGTATGCGAGACCACTATAGGTGAGAGCTGCATATCTAATTTGGTTTCCCTCAGGTATGACTTGCGGTTCGATCCTCGTAAGTCAGAGTTCCGTCGCGCAATAAAAAAGAAATTAATAACTGAAGATTCATTTCTGCATAAACACAAGGCAACGAATGACATGATACAATGGTTATAATAATGACCAAAATAAAGTTTTAAACAGCGTAAGAAAACAATAACATAGGAAAAAGTGGAACTAGCTTAGATTAAGAGAATTCACTACACAAGCAATTACAAAGCCAATCAAACATGGAAGCAATCAAACCTAGGCAAAAAACTGCAAGTACAATCGACATTGGCATGCACCGTATTTGTGGTTTTCACGGAATCACTCAATAAAAGGGATCAAATCTTGCAATTAACCCTACAAACCTAAGACAACAAAGTAGAAAAGAAGTCGCTACTCTCAGTACGATGCTATGCCATATCACGCAGTATTTCCAATCAAGAACTACGATATTCACGTTTACCCATTCTGGTCGACAAAGTGATCATAAAATACCAAATTTGATTGTGGCTTACACTAACTACATTGTCGTGACATAATCTGGCGCATACTGAGAGAATGATACCCTTCAATCAACAATATATAATAATTTAGTACTTTACTACCGTAGTCTATATTAAGAATCTAATAATGGCGTAACTAAAAGAGCAAACGTAGTTTACTCATAAAAATGACAAAAATGAAACTGCAACTGAAGTTTGTACAGTTAAACTAAATAGGTCATAGTAACTACTAAACAATTTAATTTAGTGATAGAGATAAAAAGCCTTTAAAAATGCTCATAGAAGGCAGTTAAATGAAGAAATTTCGAACAAAACTGTTAGACAAAACTCATGGTAAACCGCGTTCAATAGAAGAACACAATGCAAATACAGAGGCGTTTAATATTGGAAGTGGTTAAGAAAATATGGATAAGACAGGAAAATTACGGCGATTACATGGGCACCCACATATAAAAAAACAAAACAAAAACAGTGTATAAGAAACGAATGTAGAAAAATTCAGAAAAACAGCAATTAACAAGCGACAATTAAATGAACATTGGTTAGGCGGGCGGTGGCCGCAGCAGGATGGCTCAATGGTTTGTGCAACAGATTTCAAAACAGACGTTCTCAGGTTGGAGTCCAGTCCGCGACTAATTCTGGGAAGTACTTGATGAGTTCTCAATAAGGATGAAACCGGTCTACTGGATGAATTGCCTTTTCTACATTAAACAATTCTTAGTTAATAATGAAAAATGAATGTAAAAAACGGGTTAGGTGTTTTTACCAAGATCGCAACACTGATCGAATTAATGGTAAGTGATAACCATTACAACCATTATAAAACAACTAAGCTTGCATATATGGGTGTAAAATGATAAATAAGCAAGAGATCACAACATTTACATAAATGGAGCCTTTTTAGTGGAAGATATTGCTATCGGCAAAATTTAAGTAACAATTATTGATAAATTTTAACCACCGTGGCTAATTGAAACGAATATTATTTTAAAAATATTCGTTTAATTTCTAGTACATTCTTTGTTTAAATTCTTTGCAATATATATACTTTTGAATTATGCGTAATTGGAGTTTTCTGTATTATGTTTATCTAGCTTGATTTTCAATATAATTTCTCAGTTCGGTTTCACGAATTTTAATCTTCACATTATAAACTAATACAAAGGAGGCTCCGTTTTTATTTGTGCATATTGGGATCGTTCAGGAACAGGCAAATTAATAATTCTGTTTGGAGCGTCTAATCTTATCCAGGTTAAATATTCGGGTGTAGTGTTGCGTAAGAAGTACACAGTCTTTCGCCTATTACTTGATTAATTAATTACATATTTATAAGTGATTAATATGGAAACCTCTTGGTGAGGTTGAACGGCCTATCAGTTGATAGAAAACTTCTCTTTCGATGTACATGTATATTCATGCCGCTAGTTACAGTTTCATTCAACTCTTGCCTTAATTGTGTATGATTTTCAGTTGTTGGGCCAAATTGCATTTGTTACCAAATAAATTTATTATTATTATTTAGTACAGAGTCATAGGCATGGACTCCTATAGGCACACTATGACTAAATCTGACTTGACGTCTATACCGTTCTCATCAGCTAATAAGACTGGAGCCTCTACACCTTATATGAACAGCGATTGAGCTGGCAAAATTAAGCAAATGTTTTTAGAAAGGCTACATTATTGACATCTCAGAAGCTAATCGTTTAAGCATGTCACATTTCACTATATATAGTAAAGTATAAGTAAGAGCACCTACAGCGGCATAATAGTCAAACGATCATCACCTTCCGACTCCTGCTCCATAACTTGTAGAGACTAGTAAATTTATTGATGAACCTTTAGATCATTAACAATATATGAATAGAATAGAAATTTCTATTATGAAGTAGCAATGTTGTTAGGAGGTAGTTATTTAACACAAATTTCAGTTTTGGAAAGGAATTATTTTATTATTTTATAAATGAAAAATGTGTTCATAAATATTTTTAAGATATCTCTATTTATTAATAAAACAAAATTAATTTGAATGTAGTTTAATTAAATCTTGTGGAAGATATTTCCCCCGACAAAAATAAATACTGTGTAACGACACAAATTAATGGCCGACATATTGCGTAAATTAAATTCAATTTTATTTACGTTGCACCAATGAGAAAAAAGCGAAACTTGCCGTTTAACCAATAGTGTGCAAGTAGACATATATTACTATGGCATGCTATTTAAGCACGACAATTTACCATACAAGTCAGTTATCGCATTTTTATTCTGCTTTGCGTTACGCATGTGCGTTCTGTCGGCTGTCAATACCTACGCTGGTGATTTGATAGTTTCACCAACAATTAGCTATATTCGTGACTCATCTTGTTGCGGTATAACCAGCGAGACGAGTCAATTAATTGCAGAACCTGAACGACGTTATCCACATCGTGATTACAACTCGACCAAGGGAGCAACAACAACCAGAGTCCACCCAAGGCTCTAGGACATCTTCACACTCTGAATAATTCAGGAGAACGCACGACCAGGCCCTCTTAAGGGCCCCCTATCAGTAACAAATCTCTATTCAGAGCACCTTAACCGAGTTTGTAACGTCGACAGGCATTTACTTGAAGTCGGGGCATTTACAAAATTGGCGACTGCGCCAGGATATTGATTATTGTTCTGATTTTTTTGGTACAAATAAATTTGACTTCCTTTTTCATTTTTTTTGCGGTAGACATATAGAATAGAATATCTTTATTTGGATTCAAACCACACATATTCCATCAAATAATAAAATTGGGAATTGTAAAATATATATTTAAAAAATTATCACATCACAATAATTGTGCAATTAATCTCATGTAGATAGGTATATCTCTCTCTCTCTCAGCCCATTCCTAACCCCATTATATCCACGTTGCGGATACTCTACTACGTTTTGCTCATCCAACTCTTTTCTTTCTTTCTTGTTTCAGCGGAGGACCGGAAAAACAACAGCCCTACCGATCCACCAACGGTTCGCTTCGGACTTCGACTCTCCCTGGTCTTATTTTAATCTCGATCATGTTCTACAGATGCCTGCGATCCTTGCAAGACTCGCTCGCCTCAATCCTGCCGACTCCATCAATTCATTCGTCCCGACAACGGACTCCAACGGTCGACGTCTACCTCCGGGCCGCCATCTTTTTATCTTCATCTTCGTTTTCGATCTCACATTCACCTTGAAGATCTGACACTTCACGGACTATCTCCAATTGATCTTGTCTAGTCAAATAGAACTTCGCTTATATTTATTTTTCACCAGATTGAACTATCTTGTTGTTAATGATAACTTTTCCCCTCCCCAACCTCCCCTGCTGCTATTAAATACTTTGCTAGTCACAATTCCACTCACCTCCACATATCCTACCCTTGATTTGCTATTCCAATGATTGGGCCAGTTGGCCTTTGATGCCAAATAAATGTATTATTATTATTATTATTATTATTATTATTAATAATAATTGTGCAATTAATCTCATGTAGATAGGTATATCTCACTAGTTGTACAATACAATATATCAATATCAGAAACATTGACTGAAAAATTAGGAACAATTAAGGTATAATTCGAGTGTAACATTATGCAAAAATTGAGAACCATGACTAGCAATTGATTGTATTTAATGTTAACTAATTTGAAGATATAGTGCATAAAGCTTTCGTCTTTTTATTGTTTATTCTCAGCCCTAGTGTAATCAAATATTTACTCAAATCATACAAATCTAATGTCACATTATTTTTGGAGAATTCGACATTCTTTGGATCAATTGGGAAGATTATTTTTAAATCATCAGCGAATTTGCAAACTCGACCGTTAAGGATCTTAGTTTCCAAATTTGCAAATACAATTTTAAATAAAATTGGCCCCAAGCTTGATCCCTGTGGAACTCTACTCGTTACTCGTTTCGATTTTGATATCAAATCGTTTACTTGAATACTCATTTGTCGATTATATAGATAGTATTTAAGTAATCTAAAAATATTCGGATCAATATTCAACAAAATAATCGCATTCAGAATAGCATCAAAAGATATAGAGTCAAAAGCTTTTGAGATATCTATAAATACAATTAATGCATCTAACTTATTCTCGTCTAATGTGATTACATGTTTCCACATGGAAAGCATATTAGTAGTTGTCGATCTACCTTTCGTAAAGCCATGTTGACATAAGTCAAAATCAGCCGGTAATATACGTTCTAAATGATCTAGTATCAATCGTTCTATTATCTTCAAAAACGAAGGGATAATAGAGATTAATCTATAATTACTGGCGCACGTTGGCTTACTAACTTTTGGCAACGGCTTAGCTACTATCGTTAATATATCGATTGGTAATTTCCCATTCTTAAAAATTCTATTTATAAAGTTGCAGAGCACATTCCTAAATGTTAAGGGTAATTGAATCAGATTATCAATCGAAATACCAAGGTGATCTTTTTGTTCTTTTGATTTAATTTTTAACATCAATTTTATCAATTCATCACTGTCAATAACAAGTCCTGGTTCCTGGCCTCCCAAAGGAACAGATAGTTCTATAAAATTTCTTTCATTCTGTGGATTGCATATCAAATTGCCAAATACTTCCTCCAATTCACAGAGAAATCCATACTCAGTTTTCTCCACAGGTAGTATAAGCTTTAACTTTTCCTTGTATTTACTGTAATCTGTGAGGAGTTTAAATCCTAATCGAGGATTACTCTTCATTTTGGCCAAAATAATTCGTTCTGATCTTTGACAAATTATTAGCAGTGATGAATTAATTTCGTTATCAATGGAATCTAACCTCATTTGTTTGATACTAGTAATAAGACTACACTTTATTATATTATCTCGTTTAATTCTTAGTTTACACAATTTCCTACTAATTCGTTTCGGTATAATGTCCGTAAACGTAGATGCCTGAAATAAAACAGATAATAACGATGAAAGAGAAGAAACAAATTCATCAGTATTCAAGAAATAAAAACTCTCATAATCAATCAGTATGCTTAATTCTCTAAAACAAATTCCAGTTGATTCTGGAACAGTGCACGTGTGCATTTTCAAAACTTAATTTCTGTGTAATGCCACTCAAGATGTTCCATTGTAAAATAATTTGTTTATGGTCCAATTCTTTGAAATAATTGACAACATCATAACTGTGCAATTTCACCATTTCAATTTCTAAATATACATGATCTAAGCATTGCGAACCTCTAGTTGATTCATTTATAATCTGCTTGAGATCATGGTTAGAAAAAAAGTTGGTTAATTCACAGTCCTGTAACTTATTAAAGTCACCTACCACTACATTATAGCCATGGCAGTCAAAGATGGATTGAAAAGAATTGGTAAATGTTTGATCATCAAATAAAGTAGCATACGGCGGTCTGTAAACCGCTGTTAAGATCAGATTATCAAATTGTATAGATAAGAAATCAATGATAGCATTATCATCACTAGTATGTAAAATTTTCGCCTTAAATACAGATTTACAATAAATGAGTACTCCTCCACCTCTTTTATCCAGCGATCTGTCCTTTCTGAATAAAGAATAGTGAGGAATATCAAATTCATAGTTTTTAATATCCTTGTTAAGCCCGGTTTCAGATAATATTAGAAAATCGAAATCGTTACTTATTATAAAATTACACAGTAAAAAGTTCTTATTTTTAACACTTCGAAAGTTAGCATAAAATATAGTAAATGTAGAAAGCGACTTATCTAAACAAGTGTCGACTTTTACTGATTCAACCTTGATGGCTTCATTACTATTCTTTCCACGGGCCTCGAGGCCATACTTCCTTTCCCCCCTCTGTCCACAACAGTTAATAACGATACATCGTTTTTTGATGTTGCAGTCTCAATCGATTGATTCCGTTTAACAGCTTCATCGGACATTAGCGGTTTCCGTTCCTGATTGTTCTTTAACTTTTTTACTTTTGCCAATTTCCGTTGGAGGAACGTTTTGCCCCGTCCAATAAATATGCTGTGAAAGCTCAAATTCTCTTCTTTCTTTTTATTGATAGATTCTAATTGCATATTTGTTGGCCTTTTTGATAATTTTACAATTACGGGCCTTGGACGATCAGCTCGTTTCCCCACCCTATTGCATTTAGCAATATCTGCATGCGTTTCTTCTTTTATTAAAGTATTTAATTTCTCGACGTCTTTCACATCGGCATTTTCATCTAGATTAAATAAAACTAATTGATCCTGTTTGCTATTACGTGCTGAAACTTCATTTGCTAATATATTTAGCATTTCTTCACCAGATGATTTATTTTTAACTAGCATATCGCCTTCCACTGTTAAATCGGCCAATTCAATCCATGGTTGAACATCAGTCTGTAACTTGTCTAACTTCACAAGTAATGTCTCATTCAGTTCAACTATACGCGCACTTAAAGTTTCATTATTTGTCACCATTTGCTCCAATTTCATTGCATTCACAATTGCATCATTCTTCAATATGGACATCTCATTTTTTAAATAGTTGTTTTCATCCTTCAACACTTCCATGGAGTTCTGAAGATCCATAACAATTTTTTCAATATCGGAATGCGACAAAATCGGAGCCATGTCAAACCGCGCGCCAGTAAATTTTAAAAAATTGACAGTAGAATCTGATAAGCTTGTATTTTCATTCACATCTGCTAAATTCATATCTGTCATGTCTTGCGCTAACTTGCTAGTGTCCTCAAATTTAAGATGAGCTTCCATTTCTATCGAATTTAATTGTTAAATTGACACTTAATGTTAGGCAAATCGGGATGTGAAACCTTTCACGTACAAAACACCCGAACAAATAATCTGGAAAGAAATAGACGCGAAATACAGAATTATTAAATTACCTGTTCCAGAACGTCCCCCAAAAGCGTGCATCAATAAAAAATGTAAGACAGTGTTAGCAGGCGTATATTATCGAAATCGATCAGACTTTAAGTGAAGAAAAACGAAATAGTTGCATCAGGCCGAGGAAGATACAACCAATCGAGGACAGTAATGTTCGAAAATTTAAAATGGCGCACAATTCAAAGTCAAGTATTTAAACAAAGAAAGTTCTGGAAAATAACTAAATTCTTTTTAAATAAAATTCGTTTCAATCAGCCAAGGTGGTTTAAATTTATCAGTTAATGTCACTTTATTTTTGGCGGAGGAATTATCTTCCCCCACATACACCACCTTCTCAAAAAAAGACGGCTAGTAATAGACGTAATCATGTTTCTTCGGCTGACGTTGCACTCTTCCAGAACGAGTTGTGCATAATGGCGCCCCTGAAGTCGGCATCGCTCCCGGTACCGTTGACACTGGTTCTTCGTATCATCTGGTATTGCCAAACAGTTTTCATGTTGTGAACTGGTAGAATAAGATTTTACTATATTAGACAACGCGTCTTCTGAGTTCTGCATTTCGTTATGTGCCTGTATGATGGGATTGCACACATCAGATTCGCCCATAGAACGCTGGTCATTCAACGCATCTGTTAATTTAGTCGTATCGCTTAATCAGATAAACTGGGGAATGCAACGATCCAACGTAACACAATCCTCAGTGCCATTTATCTCTATGATGACATTCTTGTCAGTCATCCTCTTGACCTTGTATGGTCCTTTGTAAAATGGTGTTAGGCAATTCTTCCTATTCTCATTAGTTACATACACATGCGAAGCCGATCTTAAATCAGATGACACAAAGCACTTGGTTTTTGCTTTTCTAGTCTTGGTCGTAGCCATACGACACATCATATCTCTAAGTGCTCCTACGAACCAATCTACATAACTAGAACCCAAATCAAGACTACTTGGAGTGTCTATTAGAAGATCGCCAGGCAACCTTAATGATTCTCCATAAACCAGTTCTGCTATTGAATTGTGCCCTATATCTGTTGTGCATGGCGAGTAGTACTATAGGAAGATCGTGTATCCAGCTTGTTCCACTAGTGCATCTTAACACAGCTTTCAGTTCACGATGCAGCCTTCCTACCATCCCATTTGCTCACGGGTTGTACGCGCTAGTATGCAATTCAGTTGTTCCCATGATGTTGAGATATCTTTCGATAAGCTCAGACATAAATTGACTACCGCGATCACTAGTGACCTTTTCCGAAATACCATAACGCGATATCCAATTATGTAGAAACGCAAACAAAACTTCTTGTGCTGTCATGTCTTTTAAAATTGCCACTTCGAATTGACGACCAAATTTATCTACCATAGTTAGCAAGTATTTATTACCATTAACCTCGGGCATTTCGACAACGTCTATATGTACGTGTCTGAACCGTCCAATTGGTATCCCAATATTCTTTATCACGGTTCTGGTATGTCTCCACACCTTACACGTTTGACACTTGGCACAGGCTCTTACCAATACCCGAATGTCTTTAGACATGTGTGGCCATACGTATCTGTCGTTAATCAATCGAATGGTGGCTTAAATGGATGGATGTCCTATATCGTGTAACACTTGGATAATGTTGGCCCGTAACTCCAACGGCACATATGGTCGTGGTTGACTTCTAGATGTTTCGCATAACAACCACTTGCCACTTATGAGCTTACGAACATATCCTGGCCTTTTGGACAAAACTAACGTAAAGGGATCCGATCCTTGCGCTTCCTGGATTTGACTAACTAAATCATGCATAGAATTATCTTAACTCTTCAACGGACCTTGAAATATCAGCTCGACATTGGCTTCATTCGGTCTGCTAAGTGCATCGGCTACCACGTTCTCCTTACCAGCAATTTGAGACACAGTAAAATCGAACTCTGCTAACCGTATTATTTTGGAATTCACTCTACGAGAGTAATTAAGCCTAGCTGTTTAAACAAGTATGCTGATCAATGGCTTATGATCGGTCAATAACTTAAACTTATGTCCGTCTAAGTAATGCTCGAAGTGTAGCATTGCGGCATACACTGCTAGAAGCTCTTTGCCAAACGTACCTTAACGTTGTTCTCGATCATTAAGCTTACGGCTATAAAACCCAATCGGTCTTACTACGTCCTGATCTCTTTGTTGTAGCACTGTCCCTAATGCAACATCTGAGGCATCAGTGATTAGCTCGAATAGTTTTTCCCAATCTACAGGTGCTAATGTGGTTATGTCACTTAACATTTCCTTGGCCTTTTGGAATTTTTCTCGGTCTTCTGGACTCAAGTTTATAAGCCAAGACTTCTTGATCCAGCTCTTTTCACGAGTGAGATGGCGTGTTAACGATCCAAGATTTCCAGCTAGACCTGGAACGAATCGACGGTAATAGCTGATCATACCCAAGAACCTTCGCAACTGGCGCACGGTTCGGGGTTCCGTTACGTTCTTTATAGCTTGGATCTTATCTTCCGAAGGTTTAATTCCGTTTTTGTAAAGTATATGACCAAGATATTTAACGGAAGAGCAACCAATATTACTCTTATTAGGTTTGACCACTAATCCAAATTGTTCCAGCCTGGTCAAAACCGTTTCCAAATGCGTACGATGTTCATTTCGTGAGCGACTAAAAATTATTATGTCGTCTATATATACCCTCGCAAATGGACAATTCTGAAGGATTTCTTCAGCCAAACGCTGGAATGTCTGACTGGCATTTTTCAAACCAAAAGGCATTCGAAGAAATTCATGCGATCCCCCTCCTGGAAATCTGACTGCGGTGAGTGGTATCGAACTTTCTTCCATTGGTACCTGATAGTACGCTTTCTGGAGATCTAAAGTTGAATAAACCTCATATCCCATTATATCTCGGAGTAAAGTACTCTGGTTAGGGAGAGGATAAGAATCACCCTTCGTCACTGAGTTTAATAGACGATAATTTCCAGAAGCCCTCCATTGACCCGGTTCAGGTTTTGGAACTACCACTATTGGGGAGGCAAAATCGTAATTTGTCCTTCTACAAATCCCTTTCTTCGCACAATTGGTGAAATTTTGACAAAATAATTTGTTGCCTGTGTTGTGCTAATAGTTGAGCCTTTGGTGAACAAGGCAACGGAGCCACCAATTCTCTTTGGTGTTCTACTCCTGTCTTCAATCCTAACCTATTGGCACTGAAAGGCTGAAACACTGCTAGATGCTTCTCAATGATATCGGCTAAGTCTTGTGCGACCGTTGCATGGGGTAAAAGAACTGTTCTAACTGCCGACCTGTTAGACTCAGTATGTGTTGACATCCCTACGCCTTCTGCGATAGTCCTAGCTTTGAGGTCTAATGTCAGTTTGAAATGTGTCAAGAAATCCATCCCAATGATATGGTCCTTGACATCGGCTACTGGAAAATTCCATCTAAATGAAGATTTCTGGCCTAACGTCACCAACATTTCTTTCATCCCTTACACTCCTATCGGACTACCGTTAGCGGCCCATAGTTGATAATCAAATGTGGGGCAATCTGCTTCCACCACGTCTGACCTAACTATGCTTACCTCAGCACCCGTATCGATGAGAAATTCTAATCCAGATAATTCATCTTTAATAATGAATTTGTTGCTGGACAATCCGGCAATGTTTTCCAGATCTCCGCTTAGTAAGAATCGGACTCTCTTGCCTTCTGTATCGGTGCTAACTGGTCCTGTCGCATCTTTAACCTTTGCCTTAAGTATGCCTTTTAAAGGCATATCTGGGAGCCTTTGCAATGGAACCCCCCTACGGCTCCTACTAGCGGGGGTTTTGTCCTTTTCCCGGTGATGGATTTCTCTCTACCGGTTTAGTGCTTCCTTTCCATCTGGGTCCACCTAATCGCGGGTATATACAATTCTCACCTTGGCACTTTGCACTTCGTCCGTTCTTGCAATGTGCCTTACACCATCCGCGTGGCCCTTCGAAGCGTTGACGCGAGTGACTCCCTCAACGTCTAGTATATCTATCCTGACTCTGAAGTTGCAAAATGTCTCGACGTAAATTAGCAACTTCTCTACATAAGTAACGCAAGGTTTCTTGTATAGTCAGGTTGGTTTCGGCATCAACCCTGACTGGTTGCACCATGACAGAATCTGCTGTTGCAGCATGTACTTGTGGTTCCTGCTGTTTATACACACCGTCTAGCCCTCTGAGTTTTGTTGGCCAATCAATGTTCATAGTTTCAAATACTGCCAATATGGTTCTAAGCCTAGATGGTAGCTCAGCTGTAAAAAAAGAATTTACCACATCTATGGATATATTCAACCTGGAAGCTTTTGTGCAAAGGTGTTCGTAAAATTCTGACGGTAGTTGACGCCCCATTTTTTCTAAGCGTAATAATTCGCACATTTGTGCCGAACTTCCAGACTGATATCTCTCTTGAATTTCAGCCATTAGTAACTCAAATGTATTTTACGGTCTTTCTTCCACAGTTTTGTCTCTGAAATGTTCCAAGGCATTTCGTAAATTTTCAGGCAATGCCATCCATGCTGCAACAAATTTCTCAATAGGGTTTACAATATCATAAGCGCTAAATATCATTTGGGCATCTTCGACCCAAATTGAATGTTTTTCAGATTTATACTGCGGTAGACTTAATATTCTTGGACTGGCGCGGTCGCCAAATTTTGTAGAGGCTCCTAACCTATTAACGCCTCCATCTAAAATGTCTCTTAAATTTTTATCTACCGAACTAGAAAAAGTAATCAATCCTGCTGATATTTTTAATTTTGATTATGATAATACTTTCTCATGGTTAAATAAAAGTCAATGTTAATTTTATCAGCAGCATAACTTTTCGAGATTCTATCTCCAAGTTTTGTATTATTAAAATTGAAATGTTATGCATTATATCATCATGTTAATCAACAACACATACAATCAATTGCTGGTCATGGTTCCCATTTTTTTGCATAATGTTATACTCGAATTATACCTTAAATTTTCTTATTTTTGATGAAGAATCTATCATTCTATACTGCCGAAATTTATGATGTTGATATATGGTACAGTACAACTATTGAGATTTACTTACTTATCTACAGCACAGTACAACTAGTGAGATTTACTTACTTATCTACATGAGACAAATTGCACATATTTATATTGTACATTTTCCAATTTTATTATTTGATGGAACATGTGTGGTTTTAATCCAAATAAAGATATTCTATTCTATTCTATATACATCCATCTAAAGATATTCTATTCTATTTTATTCTATTTGAAATCCTACTTGTAATATTGTAGAACGTGGTCCTGTGGAGGATGTTGAATCCTCCGCCTTATATAAAATGACCTTGAATGATAAATTTAAACCACCATAGCTGATTGTAAAAACTTTATTTAAAAAGAATTTTTTCTTTTTATTTTCCAGAACATTCTTTGTTTAAAGACTAATTTTTAAAATTGTGCGCTATTTTCAGTTTTTGAGTATCTTGCTTCATGTCTGGTATTGAAATTTCGTCTGCTGCATTTTAACATTTCTTTCCATAATAAACAATTACAACATTATACAATAAATTCATCCATCAATTGCCTTGTGTTCTGATATAATATAACACTGAGGAGGAGCCTAAGAACAGGTATAATTGTTTTATTTGTGGGTCACGTACACATCGAAACAGATTATTGCTGGCATAGCAGCTGTCCGACTCTCACCTTCCATTTGCCATTGTAAGTGTCAATTTAATTATTAAAACATTTGATCATGGTTACCGATATTAAATATGAGGACACATGCAAGTTTGTGCAGGACATAGCGGACTTGAATTTAAATGACACTAGCAATAATATAAGCATATCAGACTCTACTGTGAATTTTAGGACTTCCAGCGATCTGGCATCTATGGGGCTTACAGACACGAATAGGTTAGGGGCCTCAACAGTCATCATAGGCCAAATCTACTTATTCGCCGGGAACTTAAAATTATCTACCGAATTGATCTGAAATACATTGTTTTCTCTAAATATATTGTACCATTAGAAATTAACGACTCAATTAGGAATTTAATAACATGTGGTAAAAAAATTAAGAAAACAACGCGAACGTTAAGAGTCCGTAGTATTGTAAAACACGTAGTAACGACACAAATCAATCGGTGACATATTGCGTAAATAAAATTCAAATCTATTTACGTTGCACCAATGAGAAAAAAGCAAATTGCCGTTTAACCACGTTAAACGACGTTTAACCAATAGTATGCAAGCACACATTGCATGCTATTTAAGCACAGTAATTTACCATGCAAGTCAGTTGTGACATTTGCATTCTACCTGCTTCGCGTATTTGCTCGATCGGCTGTCAGCGCATATTGCACTTTACCGGTTGTCAATCCCTACTCGTCTTGATGCGAGATACCAGAGAGACGAGCCAATTGAGTGCAGGACCTGCATGACACCATACACAACGCGATCACAGCTCAACCACGGGAGTCAACATTCAACCAGAGTCCACCCAAGGCTCTAGGACATCTTCACTTCGGAAGACTTCAAGCGAACGTATTACCTGGCCCTCTTAAGGGCCCCCATATCAGCAACTAATCTCTATTCAGAGCACCTTAACCGAGTTTGTAACGTCGTACGGCATTTACTTGAAGCCGGGGCGTTTACAAAATTGGCGACCGCGCCAGGATAGTGATTATTGTTCTGATTTTTTTGGTATAAATAAAATTGACTTCCTTTTTCATTTATTTGGGATAAATCGTGGTCATCTGTTGAATTTTTTGGGTATATATATATATATATATTCGTGAATTTGTGGTGTGAGCATTCAAAGGCTAACGAGGCCTCTGTTCGTCTTCCTAAAGGAAAATTTCAAATTTTGGAAGCAGTGTGTTATTCTTGCTGTTGAAAATAATAATTCATTGGCACTAAAGGCCAACAGGGCCTCTGTTCGTCATCCCTACAGGACAATTTCAATTTTTGGAAGGAGTGACGCTGTTCTGTGTTGAAATAATAATACATTGTTATCAAAGGCCAACGGGGCCTCTGTTCGTTTTTTTGTACTGGACAATATCAAGCAACAGTGGAAGCTGTTTGTGGGTAAGCGTTTCGTTATATATTTATACATTTATATATACATTTTCATATTGCTTATAAATTTATGCTTTTAAGATCCCGTAAGATTGTTAAAATGTCAGGTCCAATTTTAGATATTGATGTTCCTGTTTGGGATGGAGATAGTGAGTTATTCTTTATGCGCGTAGACTCCGCTTTCTCCCCGTTTCCTGATTATGACAGTCATCAAAAACTGTCAAAGGTTTTGCTAAACTACCTTCTGAATTGCAGCGACGGATTTATCCTAAGCTTGAGGCCATTAGAAAGCTACCTAATCCCATTTTTGGCCTACAAAACGAGGTAGAATCCTTGCTTGGACCCACTGAAACTGAGCAGATAATAAACAAATATGCGCAGTTAGATATGCCAAATCTTGGCCCCATAGAAATACTGAGGGAATTACGGAAACGTTGGTATAAAACCAACATTTCTGACCATGAGGCTAAGGTTGTTTTTATTAACAATCTTCCCCAAACATTAAAACTCTTTGCCAGACAGCTCCCCAACACTCTCTCTATAGATGACTTATCTGAGAGATGTGAGTTAGAATATAGGGTTTTGGAACCCAAAGTGAATCCATTATCCTTTTCTTCACCTCCGCAAGATGATAGAATCTCCTCCTTAGAGAGAACAGTGGCGAACATGGCCAAACTTCTAGAAGGACTGGCCATTACCAAATCGGAGATAAATCATGTGAATGCTCGACCAAAATTCGTTTCCAAGTCAAATTATAATGGTAGGCGGCGATCGAGATCTCCGCAATCATTTAATAAATATGCTCCAAAGAACTGGTGTTATAACCACCAGAAGTTTTTTATGCTTGCCAAGTTTGTCTTTGTCGTTCCGAAGAATTTCCGAATGAGTGCCAATTTCCACAGCTGACGGAAAGGACAACAGACCGCAGGCACAAGGGTGCATCAGTATCGGAAACGTCTGGCGCAGGAAGTAGAAGACCGTACTTTCTGCACATCAACGGCATCAACGGCGCTACAGGGAAGAAGCCAACTACAATCCGACATCCCTGTCGACTCTTTTCGTCCACGCCGAATTTTTCACATAGAGAACCAAACAGACAATGCCGGTTGCAATCACCAGCCTACTTGTTTGCATGACCCGGCCAAACAGCCAAACGAACTTCTGCACCTTCTTGATTTCAAAACTGGCGAAGAGTACATCGTAGACACAGGTGCGGCAGTCTCAGTTCTCAAAGGTGATTCAATGGCCGAGATGTCGCTAGTTGTTCTTCTCGCAACAGCTACAGGCGAGCCCATACCAACTTATGGCTGCCAATACCGCACACTCAACATAGGTCTACGACGTGAATTTTCCCACAACTTCATCATTGCCAAGGTCTCACATAATATAATAGGCCTTGATTTCCTTCTAAAATTTCGGCTCATTGTTGATCTTGCCAATCAAAAGATCATCGACCCCTCCACCGGACTTGAACAAAGCTTTTGGACACTTGCCTCCGAGCGTTTGGAGTTACAGGTCATTCAGCCAACCCCAGTGCATCATTCAGCAGAGATATCAGCAGCTCTTCGAAAATACAAATCGCTTTTCGATCTTAACAAATCCGATCTGCGAGTCTCCAACACGATGCATCATATCGTCACAGAAGGACAACCTATTGCACTAAAGAAGCGACCACTGGCTCCTGCTAAGCTGAAAGCTGCCCAAGAAGAATTCTCAAGGCTTTTGGAAGAGGGAATCATCAGACCATCGAAAAGTTCATGGGCGTCACCACTGCACTTAGTCTCTAAATCAAACGGATCGTACAGAGCCTGTGGAGACTACCGTAAGCTAAATTCAGTGACAAAATCTGATGCATATCCTATTCCAAATATCAACACGTTACTTGAAAAACTCAACGGCAGCAATTTCTTCTCAGTGATTGACCTCAGACAAGCGTACCATCACATACCGGTAGCACCAGAGGATATCGAGAAAACTGCAGTCATCACTCCATTTGGCCTTTTTGAATATCTTTACATGCCTTTTGGACTTAAGTGTGCTACTCAGACATTTCAAAGATTCATAGACAACATACTTCGCGACGACTCTGCTTATTGTATGTCATATCTCGATGACATTATGGTATTCAGTCCAGATCTAGAATCTCATGCGAAACATCTACGAAATGTCCTTTCACGCTTATCCAACCACGGACTCAAGATCAACTGTGACAAGACGCAGATTGCAACTTCATCCGTCGACTTCTTAGGGCATCGTATCACGGCCCAAGGTATTCAACCGTTGCCGTCAAAGACGAATTCAATCAAGAATATCAAGTCACCAAGGACTTTGAGCGATTTGCAGAAAATCCTGGGAGTACTAAACTATTATCGCAAGTTCCTTCCAGGCCTTTCAAAACAACTTTATCCTTTGTGCAGGCACCTGCGGAACCGAAAAGGACTTAGCAAGAATTCCATCATTGCTTGGTCATCCGAAGACGAGGAATTACTTCGACTTGCCATCAACTCGTTAGCAAATGCCACAATGCTAACGCATCCAGATTTCGAAAATCCATTTCTACTCACGACAGATGCTTCTGAATTCGCTATTGGAGCCACTTTGGAACAAGAGATCGACGGAGTTCGGAAGCCTATCAGTTTCTACTCGCGTACTCTCCAACCAGTAGAAACGAGGTACGACACTTTCGGCCGTGAACTTCTCGCCATCCACGACGCAGTGCGCCATTTTATCAGCATCATTGGCAGTAGCAGATTTGTTGTTTTCACAGATCACGCACCACTAGTTAGCGCACTTCGAAACGCAACTTCATCTATCGCCAAG